>JAJOOO010018154.1:0-10589 GCA_029582685.1 Solanum piurae | reverse complement strand
TTCTTAAATGGGCTCCAAAAATCATAGCCTAGCCCTATCAAATCACGGGTTAGGCCGGGCTGGCCCAACGGGCCTAGCCCATATTGATGGATCTAAACAATTGGGGTTATTTTAATAGTTTTACAACTTATGAGATTCTTATGTTTATTAGAAAATATACAACTCAAAAATTCCATATCACATGTCCAAACAAAACTTCAATTTCATCTCATAATTCCATATTATGGCAAAAGGCATAAATTGCCCGCTAAACTTGTACCCAAAAGTCATTTACACACTTTAACTAATGGGGCGATCTATTACACACTTTAAGTATATAAAAGTGTATTTATTTCCCCCTTCCGTCACCCAACTCAGGGAACGTTTCGCTCCACATAGTTGAGCGCGTCAACACGCTAATAAAGTTATTTTTTTTTAATTAAAACAACCCAACCCAACGGTTATATTCCCATTCTCTTCTTATAACCCACCCACCCGACCCTAATGAACAAGAACCCTAAATTTTCACCCAAAAATTTGAATCAAGAACCCTAAATTTTCATTATTATTCATTCATCTCTTTTCCATTTTGATTCATTCCTCTCTTTTTCATTTCCACAAAATTTTTGCTTCTTCAATTCTGTCTCTGAAAACTTTGGTGTCTTTCTCTCTCCACAACCCCTCCTGTTCTGGTGTCCTTCTCCCGCAAAAAAAAACTTACAGAAAATAATATCTGACATGGGAGAATCTACTAAGTCACCATCATCTGCTTCAAAAACACTACATAATCGAAGAAATCTTTAGCTAAAATTAGGATTTACAGATGTAATTTACGATTAGGTTTTGGTGTTCTTAGAGAAAGGAAATGGGTGGGTGAAATAAATGGACTAGGGTAAAATAAAATGGATTTGGGTGAAAAGAATCGGGTTTGGGTGAAAAGAAACGAGTTTGGGTCAAATGAATCGGATTGGGGTCTTTTACTACGTGGCTTCACTAGGAGGCGAATGGCTCTCACTCTATGCATAATGTCATGGGTTGGGTGACGGAAGGGGGAAATAAATACACTTTTATGTACTTGAGGTGTGTAATAGGTCGCCCCATTAGTTAAAGTGTGTAAATGACTTTTGGGTACAAGTTTAGGGAGCAATTTATGCCTTTTGCCCCATATTATCATATCATATCGCATGGCCAAATGGGCCTTAGTGTGAGAAGGGGTAAATTAGTGCAATTAATTTGCTTTTAGGGTTATTTTATATATTTTCTCCAAAAATTAAAGACCACCCAAAATAGAATTATTTGTGTGAGTGACTATTTATTAAATTAGATAAATTAAGAAGTAGAATCATTGGAAAAAAAACATAATTGTTCAATAACCCATAATCCTAAATCAATTTTATTTCATTGGAAAAGGGTCAAAATTACCTTCGAACTATTTGAAATATCTCATATATACCCTTTATTTATGTTTGAGATCAGAATTACCCTTGTCATCTATGTTTTGGATCACAAATACCCTTAAAATATTATTTTTGTCATATGTACTGACATGACAGTCCAACATGGCAAAAATATCTTCCTCTCAATTATGTTGTTCTTCCTTGTTCATCTCTATCACAATTTTTTTTGAAAAAAATTTCAATAACTGTTCATGTTTGAGTTATTGTTCGGACTTTGAAATACCAATTTCGAAGTGCGTTGAAGTTCGTTTGAGATAGTAGTTGTGTGTTGAATGATCGAGTTCATTGTTTGGATTTTTATGTCATCGAATCTGAGGTTGAAACTTTTATTCTCAAGGTTGAAAGATGTTGAAGAACTCTTGAAGTTATTATTTTTGTGTTGAAATTCGAAAATAGTTACTCATTTGAAAGCTTGTTGGTGAGAAATTTCTAGCTTTTGCTAGGTTTTTGAAGTGCAAAAATTTGAAGAGATTTAATTGAATGTTACTAAAAATTGTTTGGATATTGCAATTGAAGTTAGAAATTGACATTTGACAACTAATTTCTTAGTTTGAAGATTTGAGTTGAAATCCCAAAAAAAATTAAAAATATATGAAAGAGTTCTTAAAAGGTTGAAAATCTAAATTTGATTTTGTGAATTTGTGACCCCAAAATCGAAATAATGAACTCGATCCGTCAACACGCAATCGCTACCTCAAACAAACTTCAACACACTTTGAAATTGGAGTTCCAAAGTCCGAACAACAACTCAAACAAGAACAATGGAAGAATTATATTTGATTTTCTTTTGTAATAGGGATGAACAAGGAAGAACAACATTATTGAGAGGATGGTATTTTTGTCATGTTGGACTGAGTGGACTGCCATGTCAGCTCTAATGGCAAAGATAATATTTTAAGGATATTTGTGGTCCAAAACATAGACGGCAAAGGTAGTTTTGATCCACAAACATAATTAAAAGTATATATGAGCTATTTCGAATAGTTCGAAGATAATTTTGACCATTTTCCATTATTTCATTGATAACATAAAAATATGTTCTTTCCTGGTTAGAGTTCATAATTTGTTTTCTTTTATTTTTAGTTAGTTTATAATTATAACATTTCGGATGACGGAGCCTCCCGATTCTAAGGCTGGGCTGTTCCCGGTTCGCTCGCCGTTACTAAGGGAATCCTTGTAAGTTTCTTTTCCTCCGCTCTAAAGAATCGTTAGGCCACGTTTTCACGGTTCGTATTCGAAACTTAATAAATAGTTAATCAAAAGTCTATGTGAAATAATATTTAAACTCTTGTCACTTTATTACTTGTACGACTCGCATATACAGAACACCCCTCTTCTTCTTTTTCCTTTTAAGAGAAAGATACCTTTCGGTTTTGAAAGGTGAAATCAGGCTAAGATATTATTAGTGACAATGATTGTTCAATACCATTTTAACATAAAAGTACAAATGCCACCACTCGCCACTAGGTCCAAAAGCTTCCCTAAAAATCTGATCCAACAGAAATTCCGCATTGAGCGTAGCTAATATACCGTTACGGCTAGCTGATCATATTATTCCAAAAAAAAAATCTATATGTATAGAGATCCCTTAGTCTTTCAGTGAGTAGATAAAATAGGACATGTGATCTTTGTATTATGGTATAATACATAAATATATCCTCAATTTGGTTTCAGTTGATGTCTGTATTCTTTAAGTTTGGGTGTGCACAAATAAACATTTAAGCTTGTATAAAATTGAACAAGTATACACATGCGTCCTACGTGACATACATCACATAAAACGTCACATAGGACACAAAATTATCACGTAGGACACCACATAAGATAAATATGTCTATTTGTTGAATTTTATATAAGTTTAAATACCTACTTGTGCACACCCAAAATTCGAAAGCGTAGATATCAATTAAAACCAAGTTAAAAGGTATTACGTCAGATATTTTGGAAGCTCAAGTCCTCTTTCTGTACCATCCTTCACTACTTCCCAAAGAAGTAGAAGTTAAAAAAAAAAAAGTTCAAATCGCAAAGTGCAAAACTGATAATTGAAAGAACAACCTCATCATTATATCAAAGCATCAGCTTGATTGAAGTAGCCAGAAATCTTGAAAATACAACTACTATTGCAAATAAATAATCTATATAAAGATATCTATAGTAAAATAAATGTGAAGGCAGTTAGAAATGTGATAAACGTAGGCAATAATTTCGGAGAGAAAGAGGTAGCTATCTGGATGGTGAAGTTACAGTTTGCTTGAGATATATTCTGATCCGTCAACGTTGCCAGACCCTGAAAATTACAACTGAATTCTTCTTGGTTCTGAGCCTGGTAATACATGTTGAATGCATATGATGCATTACCGTTGGCATCCAACCCGTTGCAAGAAGAACCATATCCTAATGCTGTGCAATCTGAGAATGTGCATGCATAGTTGATGTTATCTGCAAGTTTGCTCAGGTCCTTGGCATTCGGATTGAACATGCACCATTTCTTGGATAAATATTCCACATTTTGTGCAGCAACAAGAATCTTATCCTGTCCCTGACCGGTAAGGTCCATGGCAAACTTTGGCTGCCCATCATACCGGAAGATTCCCCAGTGGCGCTCAAAGTTACCTGGAGCAATACTTTTACCATCCTCATCGATAAGCCCAAACAAGTAAACTTCGATAAATCCAGGCCGAAGAGGTGTTCCTGTGTTGGCTGCAAGCCTGGGTAACAGTCCTTTATAGAACCGATAAGCAAGATTGACATTGGCGTTTTTGTCACCATCTGTAGGCCATCCAACTTCCCCAACTAGAATGGGCAAATTGCCAACACCTGCTGCTTTCAACGCTGAAACCAGGGTATCAAAGTTGGCATCAAATACATTGGTGTATGATAATCCATTATCAGCAATGGGGTTACTGGCTCCATCAAAGAAGGCAAAATCAACAGGGAAATGCTCGTTGGCATAAAGACTTAGAAATGGATAAATGTTTACTGTGAAAGGTGCGTTGTTCTGGCTCATGAATTGAACAATCTGGGTCATTAGATCATTAATGTCTACACGGAATCTCCCAGCAGATGGTACGGGATTGTCGTCTGGAGAGAAATAAACATCAGCGTTTAGAGGTACAGTTGCTTTTATGGAGCTCCCAAGTCCTGCTTCATTTAGAGCATTTTGGATGTTTTGAAGTGCTGGGAAGGTCGTGTTAAGAAAGGAATTGTTGTAGGATGTCAGGAAAGGCTCATTTCCAACTGCAACATATCTGCAGAGAGATTAAGATGCGGAAAGTTATACAGTAATCAGCTATACAAAGTTTGAAATGCTTCTACACACTTTCTTATTAACAGTAAGTGAACTTTTATTGATGAGAAGGCCAGGAGTAAGTTGGTGTGCAGTAAAACAGTAGAAATGAAATGTTTTTACACACTACAAGCACAAAGTCGTCGATGAACTGCAATCGTAATATCTTCAATTTTCAATTATTTATAGCATCATAAGGTTTCAGATTTCATTACTCCAAATGACAAAAGTAAAGATCCGGTACATATGGAAAATAATTCTCCCATACAAGGCAAAGAAATTAAGTACATTTTGGAGAGTTCTTCAAAATAACAAAAGAATTATACCTTCTGCATACTCAAGAGCAAAGCTTTTAAAGTCAAGTAATTGTTGATCATACTAAAACGATAATATGAATCAAAATAGCATTTCAAAGACATAAAACTTCAAGCCATAGGATTTCTTAGATGGAACTCACTACTTTCCTTCACTTTATAAAGGATCAAGCTAACCATCACTTGTTCTTTCTTTTTTCCCTCTTATAAATCAAGAAGTTCCCAAGGGCCAACGGCACACGGCTGATAACTCTGGAAAATAGACCTACTTAAATATCGGGATCTTATCTACAGCAGGGCTTTAACGCAGAAGGTAATCATAACTTCAATCAAATACTAGCTCAATTTCAAAAGTCAAACTGGATATTTCAGCTCAAAACAAAATGAATCGACTCGACTTTTCAGCTCGAAAGAAAGTGAACACACAAAGAGTAGACAGAAAGAGGCAAAAAGATGATTGACAGAAGAGAATAATCATATTACTGCACTTCAATAGAGATGAACCTGAGCAACTGCACTATTCTTTTAAAACAAAAAATTCTCTGCTTAAAGATGAATATTTGTAGAGTCTCACACTAGACCATGTCCAATAGACCTCATGAAGACTGGTTTTTTGAAGCCGAAATGAAAAAAAATTGAAAATGAATACTAACAGAAACATATACTAGCAATTACTCAGGCTCTTAACCTTTGCATATATCAAAGACTGGTTTGTTTGCAACCAAAAAGAAAGAAAAGAAGTAAAAATGAATACTTAAACATATACTAGCAAAGGTTCAGGCTCTTAACCTTTTCATATACTAGCAATGGTTCTCCTATTAGGATAACAACATTCCAATGGGGAAAATCAGAACATAGTCTTTTTAAAAGTATAACATGGGCAAAAGCATATGCACTCAAAAGGACTTATCCCTAGCTAATGTATGGGATATACATTTCAATGGGGAAAAGCATAATACAAATTTCTAAAGAAAATATGCACTCGAAGGACTTCACCGGTGAAAGAATTACTCCCTGGCTAATGTGGAGGTAGGGAGAGTCCTATGCAACCTTCCTCTTGCATTTCTACAAAGAGGTTGTTTCTACGACTATGCCACAAACCCATGACCTATGAGCAACCAAAGGACCAAATCTATGGTTATGTCAAGACTCACCGTCAGACGAAAACATCGCATTGAAGGAAGGAAACAATTCTTTTTCTTTCTAAGCTTCTTTAATACATATTCATAATTTACAAACAGAAAAAGGGCACAAGAACAGATCATCAATATAAACCATAAAACATATCAAGTTTAATAACAAATAGACACTAATAAAAGGCAAAAACTAAGGATTCCAGGTTAATCTTACTTAATATTGACACCTCCTTTGAAATTGTAACGCGTGACATTACGTTTAACCCAATCTTTAGCTCTATCATAATCATTCATAGCAGAAAGCTGATCATTTGGAATAGCAACCATAACTTCAAGATCACTACCAGCAAGAGCACTCATAGTAGATTGATCTGCATCAAACAACTTTACTTTCCCAATACCATTATCCTTTAACATCTGTACCACTGTTTTTGGTGGCAATTTATGAGTTGCCATAGTCCCCCAATTCACTCCTAATCCATCAACACCACTTAAAAATAACAAAAAAATCCCAACTTTAAACATTTTCTCAACACAATACATTTTCCCAAACCACAATCTTGAACTGTAATTTGAACAAAAAATTGATTTTTCTTCAATTTGAATAGAAAAGAAAAAAAAGGGTATGATTAAAAATCAAGACAAAGGTGAATTAGAGAAAAATCAAGAACGTGGGTTGAATCCAAAACTGCCCAAAAAAAAAGACATGAATTTTGCCAATAAGAACAGGGAAAACGTGGGGCTGAAATACAGTTGGTAAAAAAAATTGAGTACTCTTAATGTAGTTTTCTTTTTTTTTTTAGAGAAGAAAGTGAAATATTGAGTTTTTAAAAGAATTATATATAGGGTTTATTGTTAGTAAAAGTTTGTTTTAAATGAATGGTTGATAAATCTAAGAAAAAACCTCTACTATATTTAAATAAAAGAAATTAGGCAAATTTCCTTTTCCGTGTAGTAGGAAGATTTCAAATTCAAACAAATAAATGTTAATAATTTATATATAAATTATTGCTACTTACTTACTTACTGTATAGAAGATGCTAGAAGCAGGTATTTTTTTTATGTTGTTAGTTGAGGATATTTATGAGATTTTTTTTTGTGTGTATATATATATATATTTTTTTGCTTTCATTTAATTTTTTTGAGTTTTATATGTTTAAAAAATGCGTGTGTATATATATATATATATATATATATAATGTTATGAATTTTTTTGTATTTTTTTAAAATTATTTTTTGTGTGTTTTATATAATTAAGTATTACGTAAAAGATATTAAAATTACCAGATAAATTTTTAAAAAAGATATTAAAAAATTCAGTCGACTCTTGAAATTCTATCGATGTCACATAAATTAACATAAATTAGGACAAAGGAGGTAACATATATTATTTGAAAAAGATGCAAAAAACTATAAATTACAATAACTAACAATTTGAATATTTGAAAGACATATAAATAATTTGATTGATTTTGAAATTATTCATGTGTAATATATATTGGGATGGAGGGAGTAATATATATTATTTGAAAATTAAATAAAAATATTATTAACAATTAAAAATATTTAAAAACTATATAAAAATTTGAATAACTTTTTAAATTTTATCTATATCATATAAATTAAAATAGAGAAAATAACATATATTAATTTCGTGTTATTACGTATTTCTATATCTAGTTTGAACATAAATGGCCAACGCATAGAAGATTGAAAAGCTAGTAGTTTCTATAGTTTCTTCCTAGATTTGTAAATATACTAGTATTGTCTTTATCCTTCTTGAAAGAATCGTTTTAGGAGGGGGCAATAACAATAAATGATGATATTAAGATTTTTATTAAGAGAATTTAAAAAATATATATATATAAAAAATATAAGATAATTTTGAAAAGAGTTCTAACATCTACATTTTTTTATTTAGTGGTTAAAAGAAAGGGGTAATAGTGATGAAGAAAGTATACTAATAATGTCAATATCAATTAAGTTGAAATTAACTTTTATGCATTGTGTTATGAGTTATGTTATTTTCTTTTAATTAGTTATTTTGTAATAGCAGTCTGAAATTTCCCTTTTCCATTTTCCCTTTATTTTTTGATCAGCTTGTAAGTTGTTTGATGATCAATACAAATTTTAGTTAGTTACATTGTCTGATTTGACATATAAAAAATAAATAATATAACATAATTTTTTTTTAAATATTTGTCTGCAAAAATAAATTTCACTAGTACGAATGAAAGAAATATAAAAAAGATTTTGAGAATTGTGTCTTAAATTATGCCAATAGTCGGATACATGCATTAAAAACACAGTATTAACTTATATGTCATTGATACGAATGAAATGATCAAAATACATGATTTAGAATGAATTGAACAAAATGCATGTATGCGTGAATTGATAATTTTAATTATAAGAATGACTAAAATAAAACAATGAAACAGAAAAAAGGAAAATAAAACGATTCACTCCCATTTTAATTTCAGTCACCCACCTTATCTTTCTTCTGTATTTCATTGTCATTGCCTTATCCTCTACCTCTGCTAGCTTTATATTTCTTTCCAACAAATCAATAAAATCATAATTTATATATTATTACAATTTATAGCTTCATACATCTAAACAAAAAAGTATAAAATTTAAAAAAATATACTAATTCTTAATTTTAATATTCCTCTTCTAGATTTTCCCTCATTTAATTTCTAATAATAAATTGTCTTTAATTTTTTTTTAAAATTAAATAAATAAAAATAAATATTTATTTTTAATATAATAGACAAGTAAAATTGACGGAGAGAATTGAAACGACGCACGAGAAAACAAGAAATTTGAAGACGCGGCCGAAGTAGAGGACTTTTTTTAAAAAGTGTTCCTCAAAAGAAAAATCTGAAAAGTAACAAAACTTTTGTGAATAGTAGTCATTTTTTGGGAAATGAGTATATTGAGGGGGCAAGAGGTAACGGCTATAATATTTGGGAGAAAAAGACATAACATAAATGGACAATTGTAACAGAAAAATGATAAACAAAAAGTTAAAAATATAATTAATAATGTACTTCTTGATTTGTCAAGAATATGATTCCTTAATTTGAAATGAGGTTTGTGTTAGTGATATTCTTTACTCCTTTAACAAAGTTTCTCTCTGAATTAGAAAAAATAATAATATTCCTTATGTTTCATTTAACGTGATATTCTTTCCTTTTTAATTTTTCTACACAAAAATGTAATCGGATTGTAATTAGTAATAATTCAATTTTAAAATTTTTAATTATCCTTAATAAAATAATTTACAACTACACAAATATGAAATATCTAAGGATTGTGACCACAAGTTTTCAGAATATTTATTTTTCTCTTAAATATCGTTTCAAGTCAAACAGTGTCACCAAAATGAGAGATTGAGAGGGATGAAGTATACAAAAATCTTTTTATTATAGCCACCAACAAGAGGTATAGCTAAAGATATTGGGGGAGTGATAGAAATTTTATATCTGTGAGGTACATATGAACAGAATTGACTTCTTATTTATAGAAGCAAAGAAATTGATGGGAGGCTTTTCAAAAGAAGTTGCAAGATTTTTTAAAAATTGTTTGTAATTTATCTGTTTGAGCTACTTACAACATGTCTAATTGATTGCAAGCATAAGGAAGTTGCTACAAGCCTTTTCAAGAAGCTACTTGCAAGCTGCATGCCCGAACTATTCACAACTTGTCTGCTTGAGCTATTTGCAAGTTGCATGCATGAAGTGGAGTTAACTAGAGTTGAGGTTGAGAGGAAACATAAGGCTCCGATTGATATTTTTCAGTGGTTAATGTTGAGTTGCTTGAGGGTGAGAAGTCCTCTTCTATACCGAGTGTACTCCCAACTCCCACATGTACTTCTAGTCTCATACATTCTACGGAAAAGGGTCAAAATTGCCCCTAACCTATGTGAAATAGACCATTTATATCCTCCATTACATTCTGGGATAAAAAATACCCCCGTTGTTATCCTAGGAGACCACAAATACCCTCAAGAGTTAACACCCCTAATTATTAGTGACGTGGCAAGCCACATGGGGCTAATCTCTCCACCTAAGCATTGCCAACTAAGATTCACTACAAAAGAACTTGACCTTTAGTAGCGGCAAAGTCGCCACAAAATCCCAAAATATTGCCACTAAAGGTTATGAGTGATTTTTAGTGGCGACTAAGGCTCCAACAACCATTTGCTAGTAAAACTTATTTTTTCAACAAAAAAACTAGGGATAATGCATAAGTACCCCCCTAGACTATGACCGAAATCCCAGAGACACACCTAAACTTAACTAGGGTCCTATTACCCCCCTGAACTCATTTTTTTTGTATTTTTGTGCACCTTTTGTGTTGATGTGGCACGTTCAGCCACCCAAGTTGGTTGTGTTTGTACACACTCGCCCGC
>JAJOOO010018153.1:0-13421 GCA_029582685.1 Solanum piurae | reverse complement strand
GGTCTCGGGTTGGTTTTTTTTAGTTAAAACCAAACCAACCCAAATATAGTCGGGTTTTTTTTTCCAATACCAAACCAAGTCAAACCAAACCACTAGTCGGGTTTTTTTTCCGGTTTGACTCGGTTTTCGGTTTGGTTCGGTTTTTGGTTCGGTTTTGTACACCCCCCTAGTACGGAGGCCGGACCTCGAACCGGATGCTCACTAGAAGTAACCAAGTAACCAATCACAAGTATCAAGTAATTGAGGTCGGACCTCTAATCGGATGCTCTATATAAGTATCCGGGTGAGGCCGGACCTTGAACCGGATGCTCTTCGAAAATATCAATGAGGTCGAGGCCGGAGCTCGAATCCGAATGCCCGACAAAGGTGCCAATGTAGCTGCTGAAAGAGTCCCGATCGATTCATGATCATAAATGTCCGTGGAACGCCGTCCACACTTAGCCAACCAATGTAAGTACTTGGAACCGAATCGAAAACCAACTTCAAATTGCGGAGCGGAACCCAGTGTCGCCGACGTAACCCGTGGAACCGTAGTATCGGAGAAATAAGGATAACTATCGTCGGAGCAAGCGTATCGCCTAGATAAGGCCCAAACTATCAGACTCAAGTATGCTACACCAGTCTACAGGGATCTAAGCCGGCCGAGCGACGTCGGGAAAAACTAAGGCCTATCGGTTCTGAATCATGCATTTCTAAAGCAAGCCCTAGTCAAACCTAAACTAAGGCCCAATATGCTTCAAATAAACAGTAATCATACATAAAAGTACTCCACATAGCAAAGAGGGTCAATTAATAACACATAGCATGCTCACAGTTACCCGATAATTCCCGAAATAGGCCGAAAACATGATTTCTAAACACCTATGCATGATTCAATAACTACCCAATCCAAATCCCAACTAATCAACATGCAATCACATTCTCGAGCTCAATCTAAGAGAGGGAAGTAGTAGCCTACCTGTAGGCCGATCACGCGCGCTCCAAAATCACTTCTCCGTAGCTTTACCTTTCCGAACGGCCTTGGAACGCTGCCACTCTATCAAGAATAGAATCACAACGTTATTACGGTCGTTTTGACACTAAAAACGCAAGAAACGGAGACGGATCAATTTCGGGGTCAAAACGGGGAAAGTGGGACCCGCGCTGAAAATTCCGGAATTAACTCCAAAAATATGTCCCAATCAGTTTTCCGAGCTCATGTCCCAAAATGGTACACAATTCGGGGCTCGGGAACATCACAATATCAACATGCAACCAAAACCCAAATTTTCTCAAGAACTAGAAATGGACAGCAGCTGAAATCAGTAAATTTACCAGAACGGGAAGTCTACAGTGAATTCCGACTATACCACGACGTTCTCCTCGAAAAATCACTCAAAATATCCCACAAATTCGGACTTAGAACGAGGGAGAAATCAAGTCCCAAAATATCCCACAAATTGAGTTCACAAAGTAGCCATGGCAGCAGGTTGAGGTCCCAAAGCAGCTTCCGAGCTCACCAACTCGTTCTCCTCGAAAAATCTTACAACGTAGCCTCTTTAGTCACCCAATTTGGAGCTCTAAAGCTCAAGATATCACACTTTTAAAATGAGGGCTGAAAGCTGAAATGGGGCTTTTAAAAGGTGAATCTGGTCGCTAAAAGGGCAGCACCAGATTTCAGCTTTTGCTATTTTTTTAAAGTCTCCGACGGGGTGTTCGGAATCCCGTGCGCGCAGAAGGACTATGCTACCCCACTAAATTCGACGTTCTGGACTCAATGGCGCAGTCGGAATTTTCATCAGAGGTCATCTCGATAAAAAGTGGGTCCCACTCCCAAAGGCCATTTTTAACCAAAATTCACCGAGGGGCTCGGAATGAGTCCGGAGGCCTCGGGAGTTGAAATAAAGGTCGTTCTAGACCAAACTCGACATTCCAGAACTAACCGGGCTGACGGAATTTTCATCCGAGCGCGTTTTCCAAGAATGTTGACCAAAGTCAACCTTAGGCCAAATTTCAAAAGCTAAAACATCTAATGGTCCAAACTTGCACCGAAGACCTCGATGCTCGTGCCAACCATGCTACTAGCCTAATTTGGCCATTTCGGAGCTGATGGAACCGTCAAAATTCCATTATGAGGTTGTTTACATGACATTTTGACTAAAGTCAACTATTCAAGCTTCAAGGTCTCTAAAACACGGAAAGCTGCACAAAATCCAAACGAACGACCAGGCGACCGAACAATCAATGCCATCAAGTCATAAATGACTTGGGGTCGCTATAGGAACACTCTAAACGACAAAAAGAAGGCGGGTACACAGAAATGACCTGGAGGGTCATTACAATTTTGCTATCATCGATATTGAAATTACTTGCCTAGCCAATCAAACAAGCATTAAGAACTCCCTATATTCTCAGTTTCTCTTCTGGAACTGAGGGCACCTCGACATTTCCTTCTTCTTTGCTGCATAATCTCAGTAACATTGACAATTTTGCCACTTATCTGTAGGTCATATTATCCAGTATCATCTTTTGGCTTTTGTGGCTTTGCCATTGCTTTCGTGATATTACTTTTCTGTATTGGAAAGAACAGGAGGTTACTCTATCTCTGTTGCACATTGTTTCTTTTGACATTTATAAACATTTGACTCTTGCACAGGTAATTGGGATACCCTGGAGGTGCAGCCAAAAGCAAGAGGGTTGAATACAAGGGAGGAGCTTCTCAAATTTTATAAAGAAAATTATTCAGCCAACTTAATGCATTTGGTTGTTTATGCAAAAGGTAGCCGGTTGATTTCTCTTTTCTTCTAAATTATTATTCTGGAATATCATCTATACTAATTTTCTCTTTTAAAACACTCAGATTGCCTTGATAAAGCTCAGACGCTGGTACAGAGCATATTCCAAGAAGTTCCAAATACCAATAGAAGTTACTCCCCTGTTATTGATCAGCCTTGCAAATCAGAACATCTTCAGGTGCTCAAATAGATGTAGAGGTCATAAATTTGACACAAAAGTTCAAAAATAAGGGCTATGTTCTAGCGAATCTCTTTTCTCTTGCCCCTTTTGTGTTGGCTGGATTGAAATGTGTTTTTTTTTGTGGTACAAAGATTAGCGGCAAGACAAGGAAGGGAGAACGTGTTTATGTTATGGGGTCTTACGATTGATAATTTTTACTGTGCTTATGATTTATCAGATAGATTTTGGAATTTGTGAGAAATGAATGGTTTTTCCTATACATGCATTTGATTTTATCTGCACCTTACTTTCAGAGGAGAGCTAAACTTCTGATTGTTTCCTACCACCACTTATCATCCTTCGAGATCTAGCTTAGTTGGCTTTGGTGGACAACACATGAAAGAAACTGTGAGCCCTTTCCTTGTGTCCATGTACTTGTGATGCAATAAGATGTCACCTAAGCTTAACAAATCACTCAATTGTCATATATTATATACTCGGCACTGAGTTGACATATCAGATATATTCTGTACGTTTTTTAATAGAAACTCCTGCTGGATTATT
Source organism: Solanum piurae (assembly GCA_029582685.1). Taxonomy (NCBI): domain Eukaryota; kingdom Viridiplantae; phylum Streptophyta; class Magnoliopsida; order Solanales; family Solanaceae; genus Solanum; species Solanum piurae. The sequence goes on along the minus strand of JAJOOO010018153.1, from coordinate 9,923 downwards.
CCAAGACCTGCTACTCCTTAATCTCAAAGAGAAGTCTTATTGATGAAGCATGAATTATGCCAAATTTTCTAGGAGTGGGTTGAAACTTCCCATTTTCATTTTTCATTTTGGGTAGGGGTGTCAGAAATGCGCTAATAATCTACGTTCTTCTCTCTTTCCCTCCGCCTTACACGGACTTAAAAGAGTACCTAAGGCGGATTAGTGGTTTATTTTTTAAAAAAAAGGATTTTATTTACCCTAGCTTTTAGACAGCTAACAGCTAAGCCATTAATCATACAGTTCTATTGCATTCTCTTCATTATTACAAAGATATTGTTGTCCTATGCCTATGATTCTTTACTCTTTGTTACACAGATTCTAGTCAGAGCTGTTCCAATAAAACAAGGTCATAGTTTGAGGCTCGAGTGGCCAATAATTCCAGACTTAACTCATTACAAGGAAGGGCCTTCACTCTATTTGAGTCACTTGATTGGACATGAAGGAGAAGGATCCTTGTTTTATATCTTAAAGAAGTTAGGTGAGTTCTCAACATAATCGTTAGAAATTCTGATTCTATTCCACCAGACATTTGTTATGAGGCACTTATGGAGCCCTTGAGTTCAATTGCAACAATATGCCAAAATAGTGAAAACACATAAGTATGTTGTTTACAAGCAAATCTTGAGTTGAGATATTTTCATCAATTCTATCCAAAGTAACCTTGCAAGAGGCTGCGTATAGTATGCCATCAACAATAACTATTGCTCTAAAGAACGAAAATGTTTTTTATCTACCATGATAAGTAGCTAGAGGATTGATGTAATGTTAATTACATCTGATAATCCAATCTCTCTCTCTCTCTATTACTCTGGAAGTGGGGCACACGTTGACGTTAGAATTCCTTGTTAGTTGGTAGGACTCAACTCTCCAGACTGTTTCTAAGTACTTAATGCTGTTTATCTCTGCAAATCATTGCAGGTTGGGCAACAAGCTTATCGGCTGGAGAGTCAGGCGGCGGTCATCACTTCTCCTTTTTTGAAGTTTATATTAGTCTGACTGATGCTGGGCATGGTTAGTTCCTTCATCTCCCCCCTCCCCCCCTCCCCCCCAACCCCTGCACGCCCTTATGTGGACAGTAAATTAATGGAAATATGTTTGTCGTAACCCTCCATTCTTTCTGGAATTTACCTTCTATCGGGAAGTCTACTACACTGACCTTCATGTCTCAATAATATTTCAGACCATTTTGAGGATGTTGTGGCTCTGGTATTCAAATATATTCACCTTCTGCGACAAGCTGGTGCCCGCAAATGGATATTTGATGAGGTTGTTGCACTTAATTTTGTATCAAGCACAAAAGTGTTTATTGTTGTTTACAGCAGAACAATATACCTTCAAGGTTAGAGGAAGATTTATTGATGAAACATAGAAAACATACATAGCAAATTAAATTTCCTCAGTGATCTCTGCCTCTTCCTCTAATTCAATCTACATATGTTCCTCAAAATTGGCTTCACTTTAAAGTGCATTCAGAAGTAAATACGTTGGGGAGAAAAATCACAGAGTTTACTTGTCATGTCACAATTAGCTTTTGTTCCCAATTTATAAATCTAAAGAGCATGATAACACACAGAATCTACAGAAGGAGAGGATTTACTTTATGTAGTGGGTGTTAGTTCTGTAAGATTCTACTGAATCTGTAAAACCTCTCTTGTTTGAAGTTTATACGGGCATGTTATCTGAATATATATGCAGCTCAGTGGGTGATACCTGGGAATCTGCAGCAAGCTTGATCAGCTAGCACGGACAGGGACGGACCAAGGAAATTTAGAGACAGAAGTGGAGAAAATACCTTGGTATATTTTGGGCTGTTCAAATAGAAAAAACTCACAGATATTTTGAGGGAAAAGGTGAACCCATATCATATGTAAAGCCTAGATATTGTCAAAATTTGTACTTCTGGTTCTGGTGTAGAGTGAACTCACCTATGTAAGTTTCTCATAGCCAATCTCCAGACTAGAGAATGGATGATGGTTGTCATAGATTGACAATTGTGTAAACATAGTCATTTTTGTAAATCCTCATAGTAATGGTGTGTTGGGACTTGTTCTTCTGGGCATACACTCCCTAATTTCTCTTAGAGGATAATTATTAAGTAATGACATGATATGGGACTAAATGCAGTGCAATGGATAAATCATATATAGTGTGGGAATGAAGGATATTAGGATGAATATTATAAAGGATATAGATTGCATTCTGGAAAATTATGGACTCCTTTCACATCTTAAAAAAGCTAAATTCAGACTTCTGTGCATCCTCAGTACCTCCTTGGTGCTGTTTTGTGTTTAGTAAAATTATCTAATGTTCATGTAAAACTTAATATATGAAGAATGTGTATGGTTAAAATAGAACATGTACCCAAGGGAGTACCCACAGCATATGCACTAAACGGCTTCTTGAAGGGGGGGGAGGGGTGTACACCTAATGAATATGTGAGCACATTCATAAACCTGATAACTATGCTTACTCATGATGTGCAAGGTAATTTTTTCTATTGTTGATTTGATCAACAGTGTGTTGGATACCAACATACAAGATGTCTGTTTTCCCAGCACTAGCCGGTGTAATCAATAGAATAGAGGTACTCAGAAGAACCTTCTTTTGGCAAGGAAATGAAGAGAAGAGGAAGTATCATCTTGTCAAATGGGAAGAAACGAACATAAGCAAGAAGATTGGGGGTGTGGGCATCAGAAACATGAAGTTTCAGAACCAAAGCCTTATGATGAAGTGGTTATGGAAGTTTGTATCTTCTGAGAACTCATTGTAGAAGGAAGTGATTGCTGCAAAATATGGAATGAGGGATAAGTGGATGACAACAGAGGTAGCCTCTCCATATGGGTCTAGTGTATGGAGATCTATCAGTGATCTATGGTATCTGGTGCTAGAAAGATCATACTGTAAGGTGGGAAATGGCAGTAAGGTGGTTTTCTGGATGGACAAATGGTGTGGACAAGTTCCACTAAGACAAAGGTTTCCTGACCTCTTCAACCTATGTCAAATGCAAACTGTAGCAAAATTATGGAATGATCAGGGCGTGGAATTTGCACTTCAGGACTGTAGAATAGCAGGGTTTTTTGTCACCCTAGCACAATTCAGTAACCTGTCTGAGGAAGAGGATTCACTGGTATGGAATGTGGGGAGAAAAGGGTGTTTCATTATTAACTCAGCATATGAAGATCTCAACATAGTTGGCATTGAGGAAGTAGAATGGCCTTGGAAGATGATATGGAAAACTAAGATACCCTATAAAGTAATTGTTTTACTTGGTTGTTAGCTAAGGAGACAGTTTTGACACATGAGAACTTGAACAAAAGAGGTTTTCACCTGTGTTCCAGGTGCTTTTTGTGTGAAGAGCAAGGAGAGACAGTCAACCATCTCTTCTTACACTGCAAGTGGACAAACCAGTTGTGGTAAATGTTCACCAATATGAGAGAGATCAAATGGGTGAAACCAGGAAGGATCAAAGAGGCTTTGAAGTGCTGGAATAGGGATGGAAATGCAGGAAGAAAGGAGGAGAGATGGATTTTGTCCCATCATGTATATGGTGGACAGTATGGCTAGAGAGGAACCAGAGATGTTTTGAAGGAAAGAAAACAACATACAAAGATTTAAGCTTAATTGTTTAGGTTTGTATTATTTTGGGTGTAAACAAGTAGTCTTAGATAGCTCAGAAGTAATCAGCACAACTATAGACTAGCTGTAACTTGGTAGTTATAGGATCCTATGTAAATTACAACACTTTTGGAGGGGAACTACACTTTTGAGGTAGTATACCTGTGGATAAATATAGACTAACTGTTACTTTTATAAAAAAAAAAAAAAAAAACTAAAGATGAGCAAAAAAATTTTGCTGAAAATAACAAACTCCTGAAGTCTAGAAAATACTATTTATTCAAAATTCAAATAGAAATCAACTCCTACATACTAGGTCTAACTAATTGACTGAGTCTAACTAGTTCCTTAGTTTCTTGTGCTTCGATTTCTGTTATTATTTGTTATTTCTTGAACTTTGACTATCATATTATTTTGTTGTAGTTACTGTCTTGTTACTAGATGTTGTTTTTGTTACTATATGTTATTTCTTGTACTGCTATTATTTATTTCTCTGGACTGCTTTGGACTATTTTTCCTTGAGGAGGGGTCTATCGGAAACAACCCCTCTACCTCTGAGGTAGAGGTAAGGTCTGCATACACTCTACCCTCCCAGACCCCACATTGTGGAATCATGCTAGGTATGTTGCTGTATAGATTCCAAGTGATTGTAGGTATTTCGAGATAATTTTCTTCCATGTGATTCTAGGTTTACCTTATCTCCTTTCAACATCTTCAATTACCATGGTTTCACATCTTCAAACTGTTGCATTTACGAGTCAACATAGGACATGACCAAACCTTCTCAAAATTCAAATCGAGAGATCAATTAATCTAGTCGCATAATAGATTACATAAAAGCTCTATTGTTTTTCCATATTCCTAAATGGATATGAAGCTTTTAGATGTTTCTGTGTGTTTATGTGAAAAAATAGGTCCATATGTGTGTAGATACAAATATTTGTTAGGCAACTAGTTTGCACCTATATTTTGACTCCATTAGATCATTGGCTTGCGTTGAGTTTAAAGAGAAGCATAACTGGTCAATTGTGGGCACCTAGTGAAGCATTGATATAATAAGACTGCTATTGTTCTTGATCAAAAAGAAAAAGAAAAAAGACTGCATTGTTTTATAGATAATTTGTCATATAGTATTGCAATGAAATGGTTCCAAGTAGAGTGGAAGGCATTCAAAGGATTCATATAGCCGTCCCTACTAGTTAGGGATTGAGATATAGTTCAATAATTGAATAGGAAGTTTTCAACTTTTTGTAAAGGTAATGTTCATCACTTCATTTATTTACATTTTTTGTTTGATGAATTGGCTTCATTAAAAGTTAGATGTACAAATGTTCGTTCTTTAGTCGAAGTTTCTAACTCACATATATTCTAAACATGCAGCTTTCTGCTATATCTGAAACTAATTTCCATTATCAAGACAAGAGTTCTCCCATCGGTTATGTGGTATATGTTGCGTCGAACATGCAGGTACATTCACAATCGTATTCCTGCATTTGGTGTTGATTCATTTTTATGGTTGCTTTTGACGTACTCGTTGATTCTTTTTATCTTGTTTTTTTCTTCATGCAACTGATATTTTATGAAAAAAATGGTCCCAGAATGCTAGAACCAAAAATAGCTCTAGAAGTATAGATTTTTTACAATTTCATCACATATCCAACTCCTAAAATGGTAGATGTTCAATGGCGAACAATCGAATGATGGACATACTTCCATTGCTACACATAGGAAATAACAAGTGATATCAAATATTTTTCTTGTTCTCAAATCTTTTGCAATTTGTCCATATTAAGCTCAAGTTCCCTGGAGTTTTAGAAACTCAAAATGCAGACTAAGGGAATTGTTTTCTTGCCCTCCTCAATATGACGTTATCAGAAGGCTTGACAGTGAAATTTCCTTGTGATTGCATTGCCAGGTGAATATAGCTGCCAGCACAAACTTTGTGCTGATGAATATTTTGTTACCATTCTTGGAAAAATAAAACTTGTTACTACTTCCCGATATATAATGCTGATTTAAATGAAATCCCACTTTGGATGTGCACAGGCATTCAAAGGGATTTACTAAGGTTTTGGGTCACTCCTCCCATAAGGTGTTTTGTTGGATCATCAGTTACCTGTTCATGTTATTTGAGTCAACTTCTGGAATGCCTGTTCTGACACTCATACTATAATCCGTGTGTGAATCTTAAATTTGGTTTACAAGTGCAGGAGGCCGTTGAGCTATATAAAGTCCACATATGATATACAATGCTTATAAAAGTTTGGGTCACCCCACTCATTGCTTTAATGCTTTGAGTTGAATATTTAGATTCTTTCTCACATATCATCTAACAGAATAAGCTTCTCCTTCAACTCAGCCATCTCCTTCTCTTGTACTCCTTATGATCGCCAATCCCAAAAGTTTCTGTTGACTCTGAAACGCTTCCATTTTACCACCTTCCCAACCATTATTTTTTCCCTCATGGTAGAAATGACAGAGGTCAACGGTTCGAATCCCACTGTCTACATACAAGTATTTTATCTATCGGAAATAATCTCTCTACCCCACAGAGGTAGGGGTAAGGTCTACATACATCCTACCCTCCCCAGACTCCACTTGTGTGATTATACTGGGTATGTTGTTATTGTTGTTGGTGGTGGTGGTGGAAATGACGAAGAGGTTCTGGAAAGTGGTCGGCATAGCTATCTCCCTACCAGTGTTATCTCCAAATGTACTCCTCTCCCCCTTATACCTTAGATTTTATGTGCTTTGAGAATTTTCTCCATCCTCCCATGATTTGCTTCCATAAAGCAGTTTCATATGAAGGTAATATGCCAGTACACCTAGAGGTCCTTAACTCCCAATTCCTCCATCTTCAAATAGAAAGTAACCTTCTCTAATTAATGACAATGTGGATAAATCTCTTCCTTTCCATTCCACAGAAAATTCAAGAATTCAGAACTGCTAATGAAAAGGGGTCAGATAAATAGTACAGTAAGCAAAATCATATGAAAAGAAGGGGGGTGAGGGTGTTCTCGTCTATTATTGTTGTTGGCTTAGTGAAGAAAGGCATAAGGTTAGTTAATAAATTAGAGAGTACACTCGATTAAGGTTATCTTTCCTTCTTCTGACAGAGTTTCCTAGTGAACCTTATTGACAACAAGGTTTCATTGTTTAATCTTCATGAGCGGACCCCATTGGTAGTCTCAGGAACGTAGCCAGAAGATCACTGGCTTTGCCTGCTACCACCCTTGTCATGTCCTCCGCTTCCTGAATCTCTTCCAGAGGAAAGAGTTCACCCTTGCAAACAGTAATTGTCAAACCAGAGATTGCCTGAAACCATAATAACAACGAAGTAAACATATTGGTAATGGAACCTTCTTCAAAAAAGTCTAAAGGGTAAGCTAGCGAGTACCCTTCTTTTTTTGCTTTTTCTGCAATAGAGGAGATTTCCATTGGACTAGTTAAAAGACTTAGATAGCACACCACGTTTACATATGAAAACGTTCGTGTACAGAAAAAGAGATTAGATTAGTCATTGCACTAGTACCGTCTAGGTGCCTCCCTCTTCGGTACCATCTTCTTTTTTACCAGTCGAGCTGCCCTGTCAACTCTTTGTGGCACTTGCTTTCTAGCTAGACCTCACACAGCGCAAACATCATAAATGAGAATTAAGCATAGTCCGACTCCCTAGCGCACAGGGCAAGAATAAGCTACTTCACTCGAGAGAGAAATTGTTGAGTGAGTGATCCGGCCTCTAGCCCTTCATTGATGGATATGTCTTCAAAAAACCCCGACCTCAGTAGAAAACGAATGGCAAGGCTCTCATTTACACTAGCATAGAGTTAGCCGATGCTTATTCCCTAGATACAATCATTGCTTCTTCTCTGGAGAAAGAAGTTCACGACTCGTGGGCCTTCTACCTCCGATTGAATAGCGAGTCAAGCATAATCCATATTCCATTATTGGATTGGTACTACCAATCCATTTTAACTGAAAAATTTTCATCAAAGTCAAAGCAAAGAACTATGTTTCTTTCCTTCGAGGCTCCGGGATAAAGATACAATTTTTACGAAAAATTGTTTAAAAAAATTGATTCATGTTTGCAAAACCCCTTTGATTGAGAAGTTGATTCTTGTCTTCATCACAACAGCTTCCAGGGTTAAGGCATTTGTCTTCACAGATTTTCTCAGTCTTTCTCTTATTCTCATAGTATAGATAGTTGAGATAACTTGATATGATTGTGGTCAGGTATACACTCTATAAATTCATTTTATACACCAATTTGCCATTCTAATAATGATTTTTCTATGGACTTATCAAAAGAATAAGAACTGCATATAATTGAGTCATTTTTTCCAGCTTTACCCACCGATAGATTGGTTGGTTGGGTCATCTTTACCTTCAAGGTTCAGTCCAGACATTATTGAAGCAGTTCTAAATGATCTCACACCACAAAATGTCAGGTGAGTTGACCTCCATGTAGACAATTATATATTTTTGAACTATTGTTTATGCAAATAGGTACTTGCATTACTCAGTTTGTCAATGATTTCAAAATCTAATCCTTACAAATTCTTTTTGACTATGTTATTCTTTTTCTAGTCAAGCTTTTTACTAATTCCATCAGATGACATTGGAAGTCCAATGACTCTAGTCCTGATAGTGGTGGGCTCAATTTTAACTATTGCTGCATAGAAGTCAGGTTCTCATGACCTCTAATGAAGAGGACTTGGCTTTGGTTGGAATCATGGCTTTGACATGACAAGAACCCGGTACAGTTGAGGAATTCATTTTGGACAGGGTCATAGTTTGTTGGGTAATCCTTCAGGGAACATAGAGAAAGTGAAGAAACAGAAATGACTGTGAATGACAAGCAAAAAAGTCTGGTTATGCAATTGCATTTCCTCTTTTTCTTGCGGTAAAGCGGGGCAGGATGGAAAATGCTGATTGGGTGAAGAGAAAGGGACTGATGGTGTCTGTTGTCAGTGGCTCAGACTCTTGTAGGCATCTGTGTGTTCTCTTACTGCTGTTGGGCTCATTTAACACGAAAAAAGCCTCATTTAACACCAAAGGTCAATTGTATATCATTGGGACTTGATACTTATGAACCGCTTTTCTTAGTGAAAAGTGAGATCGTTTTAGGCTGCCAAACTATTACATCATTAAATATCATAAAATCATGGCAAAATATTTCCTAGTCATTCCTCTGAATCCATTGCAGCTATCTGGATAATACGGATAAATAAAAATAGAGAAATTGTGTGTTAGAATTTCCGGCATCAGATAGTGTGTTCAACATGTATCATTTGCATAAATAGTACTGAATTATGATGGTGTCATATATCATTACACTGTAGCTAAATCTTTTGGGAGTACCTCTCACAAAAAAGTATTTCCAACAGGATCCTTTGGGTTTCAACAAAATTTGACGGTAATACAGACTCAACGGAGCCTTGGTATGAAACTGCATATTCACTAGAGAAAATAACAAGCTCCGTGATTGAGGTGCGCAGTCAGTTATCTGTAAATACTGATGTTTTTTATTTGGTGGAGATTTGGCATTGAAATATTGCTCAAGTCAATATTGATCGGTACGATGGCACTTCTTTGAATGTTACAGCGATGGATGGAGAAGGCTCCTGATGGAAATTTGCATCTACCTGTTCCTAATATGTTTATTCCTACCGATTTGTCCATTATAACTGTCTCGAACAAGGTATTACTAACAACGAAACCTCATTTCACATGCTTTCACTTTATAAAATTCCTGAGATGTTTTTCCCTTCAATACAGATGAATTTTCCGGTGTTGTTAAGGAAATCCCCTTACTCAAGGTTATGGTACAAGCCGGATACATTATTCTCCATGCCAAAGGGATACTGTATAATAGATTTCATCTGTCCCCAATCTAGAAGTTCTCCTGAATCAGCTGTTCTTACCTGCATTTTCGTATGGTTGCTGAAGGACTATCTAAATGAATATGGCAAGTATCAAAGACTAAGATATCATGTTTCTTTATATGTTACCTTTGTGAAAATGTGCAAGGACCTAACAATCCAAAAAAAATCCAAGGACTTTTTGACAGTTGAAATACTGATCAATTAATTCACTGGAAAATCCGCGTAACTCAACTAATCTACTTTGCATCTTTCAGCCTACGATGCCGAGATTGCTGGTCTCGGTTATTGGATAAGTGGTCACTGTAGTGGTTTCGAGGTATTTATCTTGCACATGCATCATCATCATCATGAATGGAATTCTCTAAGCAATAATACAATTTATCA
>JAJOOO010018152.1:0-10206 GCA_029582685.1 Solanum piurae | reverse complement strand
TATGGCACCTCTGGAAAAATGTGTGTACATACTACAAGAGAAGCAGAACCATACTAAGTGATATTTTCTATTCGATGGCAAAGGCTTATCGGAAAGATGATTTTGAAAAATTAATGGGTAAAGTGGAAAAAATAGATGCCAGAGTTAAGAAGTATCTTCAAGATGCTGGGTATGAAAGGTGGGCTAGATCTCATGCAACTGTGAACAAGGGGAGGATGATGACTTCGAACATAGCGGAATGTATCAATGGTTGCCTTGTTGATGCACGACAATTACCTATTATAGACTTTCTAGAATAAGTTAGAATTCTATTTGGTACTTGGAATTGCAAAAATCGAGAAATAGCATCTTATACAAAGGAAACATTAGGGAGAAAATTTGAAGAAATATTGATTATAAACGCGTCCAAATGTGTGAAAATGAAGGTACATATTTGTATTATCAATTATTATGTTTCTAGCTTTACTTCTCGTTATATTGTTAAGTATACCAATTAAAAATTCGTTTGATGTATCTGTAATTTTTAAACATTTGCAGGTAGTTACATCTTCTGAATATATCTTTGCAGTGTATGAAGGTGCGATAAGATACATTGTATGTCTTGAGAGAAAAACTTGTGCATGTGGTAGATTTCAACATGACGAGATACCTTGTGCGCACACAATGGTTGTTTTGAAGAAGACGAATATTAAAGATCTACACCTCTACTGCTCTGATTACTATAAACATGATGCATTAACAAACACGTATGCATTTCCAATAGAACCAATGCCAGACAAAAGTGATTGGATAGCTCCAGAATCTGTTTTGGAAGAAGTAGTCTTGCCACCAAGATACAAAAAAAATGCCTGGAAGGCCAAGAAAAAAGAGGAAGAAAAATCCAGATGAAAAGATTACCATAAACACGAACTGTTGTGGACAATGTGGACAGGAAGGTCACAATAGAAGAACATGTACTTTCTTCCCAAAAGATTCTTAATGATTACTTTTTAGAAGTACTTTTATTATCCATGTCTAATAATTCTCAAATTTGATACTTTAGGAAGTACTTTAGGTTACTATTTTATGATGCAATAAATGAATAATGTTATGTTTTGCTATCTGGCAACAATATGTGATTGTCAATTTATTATAAAAATTAGATTGGTATACTATGTGCTTTTTATAATTTTTACATAGATTAATAGTGCCAAATAGTTGTGATGTGTGCCAAAGTTAATAGAGACAACATTTTAAAAAGGTATCATTTGAATAAATTATATATCATATACATAATATATTCTTCTAAATTTTGTATCTACTAATAATAGAGTATCAGAAGTTAAATTTTTTACCAATATTATATATCATATACATAAAATTTTGATATTTATGGACGGAATTTGAGTTTTCATGCACAAAATAGTTTTTTGGAAATTAAGTATAAGCTTTTAAAAAGTTAGAATGATTTTAGTATAAAGTTTGTGTATATGATACTTGATATCTTTGAAACTTTGTCATGAAATGATAAAACCGTATCAATTTGAAATGTTTTAGGCACATATGTATCATATACCTAATATTTATGTAAGTAAAAAATATTTAGTATCATCTTATAAAATATAAACTGTACAGTGTTGTGTGAACAATAAAATTATGTCATTTTAAGATACATAATTTTGTATCATATACTTAATATGGGTGATGAAATTTTATATCGGATTCACTGTAGTAAAATCTGCATTGACATGTATAATACTTATAATATAGAAAAATTACTAAGGTATTAAAATGCAGTGAAAACTAATTTAGAAGCGGCACAAAAAGTGTGGAAATAAAAACTCATCAAAAATAGAATAATTAATTACTTAGAAATATAATGTAGACCCAGAGAGGAATACTACAAAACACTTAATGTATCTTCAAAACAGTAAAACTTCACATCTTTACGGTAAGTCAGTCAATAAACAACTACTCTACATTAATCAATTCATCATCTGCCAATAGAATGGAAGCAGCCTTTAGCCTTATAGGATCATCATTCTCGCTAACGTATCCGGCATTGGCCTTGTCGGTACCATATTTCCATAACAGTGTTGCATATCTTGAGCGAATATATTCACTTCGAAAAGGAATCGACGGGACCTTGATTTCGTCGCTCAGAAATTCAGCAAAAGCAGCTACATATGTTCCGCAGTCGCTGCAAACAGAAAGAAGATACATTATAAATTGAATGAAATGTGTGAATAAAGCTGGGTGGATTAAATACTGACAGGCTATCGCTCTTTTGTTGCATAATGCCTCAAGCAAATTCCACCTTAAACGGATGTTGTGGACCCAGCAATTCACCAGTTTTGTTGTCTTTGTATGCATCCAATGTTGTCCAATCAATCCACTATCGTGAAGGTAGTTAGGCAGGATGATAGACAACTGTTTTATCTCATCAAATTAAATTTTGTTCCTTGTTCCCAAATTTGAGTCATAAACTCGGATTAACCGGTTCCTTAAAACAACCACAACCAACACCCAATGAAATTCTTCGTCATAGTTGATCAGAATATATACCTCATCTACCAAATGCCATGGTAAAGCAGCAAGGACAGAAAACCATTGATGACGTATTTAATGGACCTTTCATATACAGATACAACATCAGATCGGGCAATGTGTTGCTGTGTACTGAGAGTATCATCCGCAGGACTGCAATAGTACCTTTTGTACGCATTTTTGATATAGGTATTGAACAAGAAGTTGCATGTAGTGTATCTGTATTGATCCATGCTTCTTAGTTTTGACTTCTTGCGTAGATAGTAAAAAATTACATCTATGTGCTGCAAAATTAAAGAAAAAAAGAACACAATACATAAAACAACAATATATGATAAAAAGTATATGATACATGTAACAATTATACAACACAATTAGTAATCTGGTTTTTTGAGTTACGCATGTTAATTGTGTATCATATACATAATTGTATTGTATATTGTACCTGATCAGTCCAATATTTTTTTGGCTGTGACATAGTATAAAATCAGTTCTTGTCCAAAGGAAATGCGACAACAAAATTCATATAATCAAAGCCAAATAGAGCATTTTTGCCTCTATATTTATCCTCTGAAGGTTCCCTATGAGAATGATTATAGCAACATAAGAATAAGCTAATACAAAATAATAGTATAGAAATAATATAAAATGAAAACTTACTTATTAGAATATGCTTTGCTAAAAAGATACATTAATAAAAAAACTTACTTGTTTGCATGTGTTTTGAGGAGTCCCTTATGTATCCACTAGGAGTACTCTTGCATTAAAAGTGACGAAACTTGGTAGGTGATGCCACATCCTTCAAATGGAGTATATGGGCGAATGTCATCGTCTATTTTCCCCTTGCTCTTATCGCTGGATCCAAAAGTATTCACATAAGGAGACTGCAAAATCTTTGAAGGGATTCTGTTACGTGGAGCTGGAGTCTTTGTATCAAGATTGTGTGCAGATTCCTTGACTGAAAGTTGGGTGGGTAGCTGGCTGTCAGATAGAAAATCATCACTATTGGTTAGCTGTGGAGGAATGATTACACTCAGTGGTGCGACATTAATTGGCTTGTTTGAAAGTTTGTAGACAATTACATCTATGACTGTTTCAATGCCAGATGAAATAGATGCCGCTTTGGAAGAATCATACATGATATCAGTAAATTATAAGAAAATAGTACAATTTTTATACGCAATTGTTGACATTTGCATTAAACAATTTAGAATCAGACAGATGTATCAACAATTACTGGATTTGAAGCATGTCTTTCGGAGTTTTGTTTAATTGAATCAGCAACATCTTTATCACAGCTCAATACTTTTGTGTGCAATTGTGTGACTTTATGTAATGCATCCTCCTAATAAACAGAATATTACACAGCATTTTGATTTAATTTCAAAAATAATTGATTATAACAATTCAAAAGCTCTTTACTTACCACTTCCTTAGTATGAACAAGCTCTTCTATCGGAACATCACTATGGTGTATTGTGGGTATAACATTTGTTGAATCTTTCATAGTCTGGTCCTTAATGGATGGCTAATCAATCTGTGTTTGTAAACGCATATATTAAGATGCAATTATAAAGTATCTGTTACTAGTGATTCAAAAAAAAAATAGTATCAACTGAGATTTAAGTGTTACTGTACAACCAATGATACACAAAAAGACAATGATTATTTCATTATATGAATTAAAATTACTAAAGTATCAATCATTTGTAAATTATACATTGTTAATAATTTTAATGAAATTAACTAATGATTGAAAGTCATTAAGTTATATAATTAAATTCAAGTATCATATGCATACCTTTGCAGTATTTTCTTCGTTAACATGTCGTTGTTCAACCTCCACATCATTTGCATCAACATCATGATCAACAGTTGCAAAATTCTTAATGGATGGCTCTTCAATCTATGTTTGTAAAATAAAATATAAGGAAGGAATTATAAAGTATCTGTGACTGGTGATTCAAAACAAAAAATATAGCATCAACTGTGATTTAAGTGTTTACTGTACAACTAATGATACACAAAAAGCCAATGATTATTTCATTATATGAATTAAAACTACTAAAGTATCAATCATTTGTAAATGATACATTGTTAATAATTTTAATGAAATTAACTAATGATTGAAAGTCATTAAGTTATATAATTAAATTTAAGTATCATATGCATACATTTGCAACATTTTCTTCGTTAACAAATCGTTGTTCAACCTCCACAGCAGATGAATCACCATCGTGATCAACAGTTGTAAAATTCATTTGTATAGGAGAAATGAGTTGTTGGAATAATTGATTAGAAGCAGATTCTAGATCAACACTACTTTTGTCTACTGAATCATCCACTATATGTGGCATAGAAATGCCACTAGTGTCCTTCATGATGAAAAAAATGAGTATAACACAAAACTAAAAAGATAATCTAAAAAATAAAAATACTACCTTATCACTTTTGTTATCTTTCGCGGCAACTGCTTTCATCAACTCAGAATGATTATAATTAACGCCTCAAGAGCTCCAATTTTTTGGTCAACCTGGATTCAAATTAAGCATAGTAAGTGAGATTATAAATAATAATGAAAATGTTTAAATGACATAGTTATATTTACTTACATAAGACTTAATGTGACCCTCCAGATCCTCGAGTCTTGCATTGTCCGATGATGTTCTTCGGGAAACTGTACTAAGATGAACACCAGATACATTATCAAACTTTAGGGGTTGTAAAATTGGAGTTTGAAATGGCTGATTCTTTTGCACGTCTGGTGTTGTCTTTGGCACATTATTCTTTGTTGGATGTGCAACCTTTCTTCTCTTGGGGGTGGGATGGATCTTGTGGTAGAAACACGTGTGCATCTCATTAACAGTTGCTCCAGAGGTTTTGATGAAACTCTTCAAAACCAGAAACATTGTATGGTTGCACCTCTTCCTGATTAGCAACTAATGTGGCTGGCCGATTTGGAGGTACATGACTATTATTTGGTAAATCAAGTGATTTGAGTTCCTCTTGAGTTGGATGCACGTTAGAACAATCATTCTATAGAAACAAAAATTAAAACATCGTTAGAACTATTTAAATAATGTATCACAAATAAAATAATAAAGTAAAAAAGGATGTTATATACTAATTACCTCAGTAAAGATGTTTTCCATAAACATCTCTTATTTAGGCTTTGCACTCACAACTTTCCAATTGCATACTCTTGGTATACCATTTTCTTCTCTAACAGCTATCTCATTATGCATTGCCGACGCACATTCATATACCCATATATTAAGTGCGTATGGAAATCCATTCAACCGATACATTTGTTTGTCAGGTTTGTACTCTTTCCTAAATGATTTCATTAACTCCGTGAGGCAAGTTGTCCCCACGGAAACTGTTTATAGCTGCCATCTTCTACCATAAAGAAATCTTTTATAGGAATTGGTGCATCACCGAGTTGGGAGAAAACAAACGTATGAATGAAATACAATATAACCATCTAAAAAGCATCATCACTGTTGTCCCAAATACCCAACTCAAAACGATCTACCAGCCGTCCTTTGTTTACATTATAATTTGGACCAGGAAAGTATCGCTGAACCAGCCTACTGGGTTTTGAAATCGAATATGTAAAATCTTTAATATTTCCGGTACACTTGAGACCAGTAATAATTGCAAATTCTCTAATAGAAAATTGCAATACATTTCTTTTAGCATGACGAATATGGATTTCTTTGTCTAAATTATCATGCTCAACCTCTAGAAGATATAAACATTTGGTAATTTGTCCTTGGTAGTGGCACTTGGGGATATTAAGGTACTGGCCAAATATAGTATCCTTAAACATGTTCATACCTTCATCCTTTATTGACAATTCTAAGTTTTCTTTAAAATTAGAATTGTAAGTAGGACCAAACTTTAGAGGTTGCTTTGGAATATGTTTAATTACATATTTCATATTCTGCAATTACAGAAAGATAAATGATGTTGATCAATAACTAAATCGATAAATGATGCATACATAACTAAAAGGAAAATATCATAATTGATTCAAAATATTATGTTTCAGATCATTTTATACTTAGTATACTAAAATTGCATGACTGATACAGAAAATCATATTACTTCTATATATACATTGGCTTCTATTTAAACATGATACAAAATGTTAACTAACATATATGTTAAATTCTGTTTTCGCATCATTCATGTGCATATCTACGAATATGATACATTGTACGATAAATAACCTCTATATCATAGAGCGAATTGAACGCCTATCTTAGATAAAATTCTCAGCACACAAAAGTTTCCTTAAAGTAGTGTTTCATCTACAAATGTAAAATAAATACTTATTTTTGTATCATCTACGTATATGAATCACCATTAACAAATACTTTATTTCAACAATGAAACCTTAATACCAACAATTGATAAAATATCAGTGTTTCTAGGTAGAAACTCAACATTTCAGTATATACCAAGATACTTTATATTTCAACAATGAAACCTTAATACCAACAATTGATCAAATATCGGTGTTTCTGGGTAGAAACTCAACATTTCAGTATAAACTTTATTTTTCAACAATGTGCTTCATCAACAAATGTAAAATTTATACTCAATATCAACATTAGATAAAACATCAGTGTTTCTGATAAAAAACTCAAGATTTCAATATATACAATAAAACTATATTTTTCAACCATATCTTTCATCTACAAAGTTAAAAGTTAAACTCAAACCCAAACAATCAGTGTTTCTAGGTTAAAACTACAGATTACAATATACACTATATACGTTTATTTTTCAACAATGTCTAAAATTAAAAGCAAAAATAAGACATAACATGGGTAGTGTTGGTCGGGAAATGGGAGGGGCAACCTTTCTACCCCTTTTATTTTTAGTTTTTGCATCCTTTGCTTTAGATGATGACCCCACTTCCGTTTTCGATTTTCTCTTGGTAGAAGTTCGATTCGCCATTAATGCCGTTGCATGCAAGCTTTTAGACCTCTGTTCAGTCAAGTTTGGGTGTTTAGATTCAAAAATTTGTTCATTGTTAGGTGTTATTAATTGGAAAATCCCAATATTAAAAGACGGATGATCCATTGTGACAAATAATCCAAAATCGATTGAAACAAAAAATTGATTTTGAAAGAAAAATGAAGAAGAAGATAATACCTATTTTGAACTTTGGGACTGTTGAATTTTTTGAAAATCCAATTACTTTGAAAGCGGTAACTGATTTGATAGTGGGAAAGATTATAGGCGAGATTTTGGGGGTGGGGAAGATAGGTTTGGTTTCTTTCATAATGAAGTATCCGGAAAAGAGGAATTGGGGAAAAGTAGGGATTTTTGGATTTTTATGAAAGAGAAGGGATTAATTGATAATAGGTAAACATATGTAGTGTACTTTAGTAATTTTGCCTTATAATTATGGAGTATGGTCTAATAATAAGACACATCTTTGGCCCATTATCTTTTTTTTACGGTTTAGTTTGTAAACTCTTAGTTTTAATTCAAATTATTTGCATCTTTAATTGTTGCAGTTCAAGTCTAGTTTTAATCAATGACCATTACTCTTCCACTCACATATCCACTATTAAAAAAATGATAAATTGCGGAGGTTAGGAAACAATTGATTAACATTTTAAATTAACAATATCAGTTAAAACATTTAATCTAGTGCTCATAAGTCCTATTAAGCTTTAAATGAGATAAATATAAATCTATCTATATATAATAGGAGAAGAAAAAATGATTATATAATTGATTTTTAAAAAAAAATTATGAACTTTTAAAAAAAATACAACGACGGTTACAGCGATCTTCTTTTCTAAAACTTCATAATTTAAATTATTTTAAATTTATAAGTCAATTTTTTTTTTTTTTTTTTTTTTTACAAACTCAAAAATAACGGATGCCACTAACATAGTAAATAAATCAGGTTTTTGGACAATTAAAATTAAATATCTACAATTATATTAAATAAAATAAGTTTCAATTTTAAAAACAAGATAGAAACTAAACATGCAATTAACTGAAAGCACTTTTTAATAATACGAAATTTCAAAATACTATTTATAAACCCACTTCCCCTTAATTTCCTCCCGTGTTCACACTTTTCCCAATTTCAAAATATTTTTTAAATAAATTAATTTTAAAATTTAAATAATAATATAATTGGAAGATAAAAACTGAATGATAAGCATTTCCATTACACATGGTAACTGTATACTGAATTTTAAAACTTAATTAAGAAAAAAAATTGTGGCTTGAAGAGTGAAACCGTCTGCCACTTCATAATTCAACCTATAAAAGCTTCATATATTTTGATTTCAATGGCACCAAAAAATGAAAGAAAATCAACACATAGGCCTGTAGTAGTGTTAGTCACAAGAATGTAACTCCTCTTGGTAATAGTTTAATGACAGACGAATTAGAGGCATTAACAACAACAACTGGATAGTCGTATCAATTGGGTAATTAAGAAAACGGAGGAGGAGTCACTATTGTTTCCCTAAACACTTTCAAATCCTTGATAGTTCTTATATATTTATTTTTTCCCATTTTTCATTTTCTATTTGTTCCTAAATGGAAGTAATAATTCTTAGATATAAATTTTGTTTGATTATCATTTTTGTGTTTTTTATATGACTTTGCATTTTTTTGTTGAAACGATATTAATTTATTTAAAATGTTGTATATAGTTCATTTTTGCAATTCAAGAAACAGAAACATGGGTTGATACATTAAGAAAATTTTGATATGTGGTTGAATTACTAATAAAAATAAATTTAATCAAGAGATGGGCGAGAAATTTAGAGCATAAGGAATAACTATATTTCCATTTTTTAAAATATATTTTAAAATTTTTGTTTGACTAATTTATTTGAAAAGTGTTTTTGATTCATCTTTGACTTATTATTTTTAAAAATTGGTTTTGAGAGTCAGATTAAGAAAAGAGACAAGTATGAATGTAATTTTAGTATTAAGATTATTTTATAGAGAGAAATTATTTTAAATATCTATTATAAAATTTTGAAGTAATGTTTAATCTTTATTAAATTAATATGTACATACTTAAATTTTCAATCAATATTATACATACATAAATAAAAAAATAAATTAAAAAACTCAAATCTGTAAAAATATGATGCACTTATGCAACATGAGTCTTTTATGTATTGATTGAATTGAAATCAAATGACAATCGAAGAATTGCAAAAATACAAGAGAAAAGGGTCAAAATTTTCCTTTAAACGAAGGGCATTTTTGTTCCTTTCAAAAACGCTTATTTTTTCAAATAAATATATTATTTATCTTCTTTTTAACACATTCTTTTTCTAATAATATTTTTTTAATTATCAAATGTTTATCTTACTTCAATTCATAAAAAAATAAAAATGAAAATATTTCTTATTTTATTATAATTATTTTTTATCGTTTTATAAATATAAATTAATGATGGATATATTATGATCTTATACATATGACATATATTATCTGTCGAAAGGGTACATGAAGTTATTCTATTTTAATTGATAAGATGACATTAAGATGATAAAAAAAAATTCCTACATTTTTATTTGTTAAAGTGATTTTAAAAGAAAGAAAACAAGAACATGGTTCTTTAATAATATTTTAATTAAGAAGAAAATGTGTTTAAAAGAAAAAATAATATACTTATTTGGA
>JAJOOO010018151.1:0-11350 GCA_029582685.1 Solanum piurae | reverse complement strand
AGTTCATTCATTAACGAGATATACCCAGTTACCTTACGACACCACAAACCCACATATGTGTATATAATGCACAATCCAGTTATTAGTTCAGGATCAACATACAGTTCCACATTATTAATAACAATCAGATATAGACATATCATACACACATGGTTCTTTCATGGAACCCACGCCCAAACTGTTAGTGTGTCGGAACATGACACCCGATCTAATGCATGTATATGTGTCGGTACGTGACACCCGATCCAATGTATGTATGTGTGTCGGTACGTGACACCCGATCCAATGTATGTATGTGTGTCAGTATGTGACACCCGATCCAATGTCTGTAAGTGTGTCGGTACGTGACACCCGATCCATTCAACACAATCACAATCATATCCACAACGAACATGCTTAAAATCACACAATCAAGTATTAGGTTCATGTCATGCAATTATACATATTTAGTCCTTTCCTTAGGTTCGATTCATAAATCTCTAATC
Organism: Solanum piurae; assembly: GCA_029582685.1. Taxonomy (NCBI): domain Eukaryota; kingdom Viridiplantae; phylum Streptophyta; class Magnoliopsida; order Solanales; family Solanaceae; genus Solanum; species Solanum piurae. The sequence continues at coordinate 10,865 of JAJOOO010018151.1, read as the reverse complement.
CCATACATACATTCATATAATGAAGCCATTAATAGGTTTATATCACACTACCAGCAAATCAAACCATCACATAGCCCTAGTTTACGGGATAGGGTTTCCTCCTACGGTATACGCCTGATGTATCACCTAGGAGTACATGTACAACTATCCCTTTTTCGGTGCACGAACGCCTATGCATGAATTCTACCGTCAATTACGAATATACTACGCAGTGAATCACGGATTTACAACTACTCAATTGATAAACCTAGCCTACCTGGGCGTCAAGCAATCGCAGAGGGATTGTAGCTCCAATCCTGGCTTCCAGACGACGAGACGGTGAATTTTTTACAGGAAATCTGCAAGCTATCGACATCCTTATGCTAGAAATCTCTTTCTCCTTCCTTCTCAAGCTTAGAGCACCCTTTTGAGGTTTTCTGGGGTGATCCTCGCCTCTTTTTGGTGTTTTAGAAAAATGGAAAAAATAAGGTTTCGCGTCATTTAAATTCTGGTCCCGTCCATCCCGCTCTGGAGTGCACTATCCCGCCGGAGCGCCACCGCCCTAGCAGCATCTTTCCCGTTTCTATTGGAACACAAGATTCCCCTTTTCTGTGGAAAATTAAAGGCCCGTATCAATAATCCGGATTTTACGTTTGGACAATTTCTCAATATCTTGTTTTTCCCTAGCGTTTTTTCTTTCCTAAATAACGACGGTTCGGGTCGTTACAGCGGATGAGTTTAGTAGTTAAAAAATATGATCGAAATATTTGTTTTATTAGATAGTTTCTCCAAAATTTATTTAGGTTAATAAGATAAAATTCATTTATCTAATTAATTATATCTGTCATAAAAGGTATTTTTAGATTAAAAAATCCGTAATTTCTTTTTAATTTAATAATAAATAAAATAAAATATTTTTGAACTATTTATGGTATATTCAGTATGACATCTTCTAAGCTATCAACATCAGGATCCAAAGAAAACAAAAAAATAGATTTGTCTGATTAACAAACAGATACAATAATAAATTTAAATATTTTTTTTGGGTTATGAAAGTCAGAGCAAAAACAGATCAAGCAATAAATTTTTTTTGTCTACTCATTGATGTTTCCACTTTAATCATGGATAACGAGGAGAGAATTGGAATAGCAATATAAGATTTCCGTACAACGGACAAGCGTTCCTTAATAAGATTTATTTTTATATTTAAGATTTAAATTTGAATTTTTTAGTTAAATTGTCGAAGAATTATATATAGGTATAATAATGTAATGATGATTAGTTGAATTCTTTTTCATGAAAAAATTGCAGAAAGTATATAAGTTAAATATAGTAGTTGATTATCTATTAAGTCTTGAACACCATCGTTCTAATTCATTTTTTAAAAGAAAAGTAGTATTGTGTTTAAGGGAGTTCAAAATTAGCTATTGCTATTACTAGCTTATCATTTTTCGACTAGTATATTTGATCGTGATTAAGGCACGGAATTATTTTATAAAAAATATTAAAAATTTATAAGTTCTCTTTGTCATCTAACAATATATATATTTTCTCTTTAGTTTATATTAAGTGAACTGTTAAGGTATAATATATTTTTTGAAAACATATTCTAGGATATAAATAAAAGGCTTTTTTTCTAATTTCTATTACTCTCTTTTTTATTATTTATAAACTATTCTCCTAGAAAATATAAGATAGTTAGTAACATCATTCAATGGAAGATAAATATAAAAAAAAAAATCTTAACAATGCTTTGAACTTTGAACAATTCACTTGTTTGGACTATGAAAAAGATTCCAATATGGACTAGAGGGAGTAATATATTATCTTTCCTTCTAAAATAAGTATTATTTTGGCGAATAAAATAGACCGTTTCAAAATAAGTGTTATTTTAGAAATTTAGGACAAAAAAGTAGTAATTATTTCCATTATACTTTTATGTTAAGGAACTCTTTCTTAACAATGTTCAATTCTAAATAAATACCAAATAAATATGTATAAATTATACTCCCTTTATTAATTATAGTTTGTTTGTCCTATTTTATTTTATTTAGTTCGTTCTAAAAATGAATGTAATTTAATTAGCGTATATTTTTTTTGATATTATGGGATCCGTTTTACCTATGGTTTTTAGTTTTAAATTCATATTCTTTAGTTATAGCTTTATTATATTGAATGTCGGTAATATTTGTTTATATCTTGTAACTACTTTGAGTAAAAATCAACAATCGATGACGAAAAATACCTTAATTATGGACATCTTAATGGAACTCTTCACATTAAATTTGCACAAACAAAAAGTAATTAACAACTTAAAATATCTAAAAATCATATTAAAATTTAATTAACTTCTAAATTATTTCTATATCATATAAATTAAAATAAAAAAAATAATAGATATTGGGCCCGTGTTGGCACGAGCATCTGTGTCTAGTATAAAATTAATAAGAGAGTCTTGCCTCAGATTCATGCATTGAATATACTAAAAAACTAAAACTCTCTTTTTTTTTGTGCATTGTTTTTAAAATAAAACCCAAGTGTCGGGTGATTTATTCCATTCATTGAGTTCGTCAAAGTTTTGTAATTTGCATTGCTATTAATTATTAAAAAAATACTTTTCCATTCTATTTTGGGAGGAAGTAATCCAAAACCTTAGCAACCGTACGTGAGGGTGAAGGGGTTACCATTCCTTAATTCCTTTGAATTACAGATTGTATAGATAATTAAAAAATAGATAGAAAGGTATACGTGATTAATTTGTAATTGTTTTTGTGAAAATTAATAATACGTTTTTTCTTAAAAAAAGAAGAAGTTAAAGTTGTGTTGTCAACTTACAAGTGTTCATAAATCTGAATTTTATAATTAAAAAGACGACGTTATACATGTTGTGAGAAAAAAAGATTGAAATATAATTTACTTTTGAAGAAGCGTTTTACAATATACTTACAAATAATTTTTCAAATTCACGTACGCTTATGAATTGACAATACATATAAAAAATTCCAAAAGAAATATTTTTTTTTTTTCTTACGTGGCTAATAAGTTAAATTAGTACTTCTTCTGTTTAATTTTATATAGCACTGTTTGACTTAATGCAGAATTTAAGAGAAAAAGAAAGACTTTTAAAGCATGTGGTCTAAAATAATTCTTAAATATTAGTATAATTATAAATCGTATTATAAAAAAATTAATGCTACATGAAACGAGATGACAAATATATTGGGTTGGGTTAAACAAAGTGGATCCTAAAGGAATTGACTATTTAAAAATGAGTTCGGGTCATTTGATTCTGAGCTTTTATACATGTTTCTGTATCTAATTAGAGACAAATTGAAGTGTCAATTTACAATAGAAAAGATATATTTAATTTATTTTTGATAGTACAAAAATATACTTGATCATTTTTTAAAAATAGCAATATATATATAAATTAGGAGGCCAAAATCAATATATATAAACTTCACACCCATGTCTTATTACACAACACAAAGGTTAAAATAGTTAACATATCACTTACATGAGAAAGACACAACAAACATAAAAAAAAGTACACAACCAACATGGATTGTTTTTTACCATACTTTCAAACAACAAACAAAATATAGTTTATTTATGTAAAGCTCACATGCATATATATGATCTCATCCCAAGTTATTTGGATTATTTAAAAATGTTGTCATATTTGTATTGAATCCTCCAAAATACACTATTTTTTAAGGATTCAACACGCACATGATGACATTTTTTAAAAGTCCGAGCAACATAGATCTTATCAATTCATTAATTGACATGATGATCATTAATAGCTTTGGTCATACCAACAAATGAAGTTCAGCAAACTTATAAGTTTAGGGACATTCTCATTTGGCCTTTCGATACTCCAATGTCCAGTTTACTAAATTGATTTCGTTTTTTGTTTTGATATGAAGAGTTGCTTTAAAATTATCATATTTATTTAATACATCTCCTTAAAATTCTTTGAGTGTGAGCACTTTTTTTTTCATGATCTATATCTCAAGTATTTGTTTAGAGATCTTCCTTTCCCCATCTGCCTTACAAAAAAAAGAGTTGGAAATGAGAAACAACATCAATTTGATATGTTAAAAGATCATCTAAAGAGCTTTATTTCAATCATAATCGCTAAAATAGTTAAAAAAAACTATCGCATAAATTAATTCCAGTAAAAATACAGGTTAAACACATTTTCTTATCCGTTGAACTTAGATGAGGAACCGGATAACATTTTTAGTCAATAACAAAAGCATAAAGAGTTAAGAGCGAAGAGTGTTCGAGAAGATTCAATTGGCCGAAATGAATTTATAGATTTACAGATTTATCGACATCAATTTCTTAAAAAGAACCAAAATTTTCAAGTAGGCTGCGGATGATAAATCTCTGTAGACGCACTACACTTTTATAGATTGCACCCACTACTCCACTTTGACAGTTGTTTCTTATTTATTTGTTGGGTTTGATATGAAAGTAAGAAAATATTATTTTAAAAACATCTAATATATATCTAAAACAAAATTATAAGGATGGAATGAGTGGGGATGGGAGGGCAAGGGTGGGGTGGGGCTTATTAGGACATTTTTATATATTTATCTTTTTTTCATGATCTATAATTTCAAGTACTTGTTTGGAGATCTTCTTTTCCCATCTGCCTTACAGAAAAAGAAAGAGTTGGAAATGAGAAACCAAATAGAGTTGTAGTGTTTGATGTTTGATATGAAAGTAAAAAATATTATTTTAAAAATATTTGTATATATCAACAAAATTATGAGGATGGAATGAGTGGGGGAAGGGAGGCCGCAGAGGCGAAGCTAAATGGGGGTTCGTGAGTTTGGACGAACTTAGTAGATTTTCGTAGATTTTGCATTTGTATTATAAATAAATATATATGTACATTAACTAGTGAACACGTAGAAAAACTGATTGATGGCTAATTAGTGGTAAGGAATGGGCCAAGTAAATGTTTTCCGATGTTAAAGTTATGAGTCCAAACCTCAATAACATCAAAAGTTTCTCTTCCTTTTTGAAAGAAAATATGCTTTGTAATATTTTCTCTCTTTTTTAGACCCCTAAATTTCTCTTTTTTTAGAAACTCCTTAGATTTCTCGGCGATCAGGGTCTTTTTGGATAGAAGTAGAACAAATATAATAGCATCTTCTCAATGATCTTGTATATAGTGTGGGATGTCAAACTCAACTTGTAACTTTTTACACTCCAAGATCAATGCAGGCAAAGTTTAAAAAAAAAAAAAGATACAATTATTTGTATCTAGGTTTTATCAGTGTATCTAATTATGTGTGTATGTATCTAATAAATATGTTAAAGATTTACGCATTATTAAAGTTTTACCCATGTATCTGACACACTTTGTTCTGTCATGTATCCGAGTCTTGTCATATGTATCTGACACACTTTGTTCTGTCATGTATCCGAGTCTTGTCATATGTATCTGACCTTCTATCATGTATCCTATACAACTGCTTGACTTGAACAAATTTGTGAGTACAGTCGCCAATAATATGTTCTGAATTAGTATCCAAAACACATAACGCCTCAACACTACGATTATCTGCAAGAACTACTACAGATATAGTCATGTCATCACCTCCAACTTGAACAATTGATGTGTCTAGCTCAAAAGATATTTCACCATTAATGTTGCATCCAAAATTTTGCTCTTTAGTTGTTATGCACAATGGATACAACCCGCAATTGAATTGACGTCTTTTCAATTCCATAAAAAAAACTCATGTCCATCTCGTTTCGAATTTTCATTGGAGTTAAATTGTCTTCCATCGTGTATCTGATCTTCATTCTTTTGCGTGTACAATCAATTCCTAGTTGTTTTGAAACACCATTGACTAGATCGTTGTAGGTTGCATTATCTCTCAAAAGTATTCCATCAATTCTCTAATTTTTCATATTCAATTTTAGAGATCCATGGACCCGAATGCCTCAACAATTTTGTGATATTCGCCATTTGCAAATAAAAAAACCTCAAAAATTGAAGATTCAAAGGAAGAAATTGATGAAGAAGATGAAGCTTATAATTTCAGAATTACTAATGTTTATGATGTAGACTTTTTACTACAAATGGTAACACTTGATACAGATGGATCCACTAAATCTATTTTGTTTGTTAATTTCTCATCATTTACTCATTTAATTAAGGAATTATGTTACAACATTTAATTCAAATCAATCAAATCACGTATCTCGTCTTTTTAAGTTTGATAGATACATCTATCTAACGGCTTATGATACATGTATCTGATAGCTAAAAATGATATAGAAAGTAATATTGAAAACTATCTGGATTTTTAATAATTAGGATCTAAAGTAGTGAAATTTATGTAGTTTATCCTTTTATTTCTTGTGAGATCAATTTAAATTTTAATTTCATTTGCCTTTTTTACATTTCTAATTATCTATTAGTTGGAATTACATTAGCTTTTTATTTCAAAATCTCAAATAGTTAAACCCCGTTAAATACTGAAAATTCTAATCCTTTAGTATTCTTAAATAATTAATTTTTCATTTTGTAAAGAAAAAGTGAATATTTTTGGGGATTTGAGATGTAAATGAGAAATGAGAAGATCTCATCTTTTTCATAGTTTATAAATTATTCATTCGTTCACTTTTACTTGTCACCTATTCGTAAAATAGATTTTTATTTTTACTTGTTACTTTTAACATATTAAGAAAAGATAACAATTTTTTCTATGTTTTACCCTTAATATAAAATACTTATTTTTCAAATCATTTTCGAAGACCTAATACTAAACATCATTTAATAGAGATAGTTTGATAAAATATCTATATCAATAATTATTTTCTTAATAAGAGTGCCAAGTCAAATAGTGATTAGTACTAAAAATGAACGGAGAGAAATAAGAGAGTCTTGCCTCACATTCATAAATTGAATATCCTAAAAATCTAAAAAAAATCTTTTCTTTTTTTGTGCATTTTTTTCAAATAAAATATAAGTGTTGGGTGATTTACTCCGTTTATTAAGTTCGCCGAAGTTTTGTAATTTGGATTGCATCTATTAAAAAATGATTTTCCATGTATAAAAGCTCAAAATCAAATGAGCTTTTAAAAAAAATTCATGTATATACTTATCCTTTTAAAAAATTAGCACTATATATATATATATATATTAGAAGGAGGCGAAGAGCAAATTATATAAATATATATATATATATATATATATATATATATATATTAGGAGGAGGCGAAGAGCAAATTATATAAACTTCATACCAATGTCTTATTACACAACACAAAGGGTAGCATAGTTGACAACATATCACTTACATGAGAAAGACACAACAAACATAAAAAAAGTACACAACCAACAAGGATTGTTTTTTTACCAGACTTTCAAACAACAAACAAAGAAAAGTTTATTTATGTAAGCTCACTTGATTCGGACTATTCAAAAATGTTGCCATATTTATATCAGATTCTTCAAAAATGCACTATTTTTAAAGGATTTGATACACACCAATGACATTTTTAAAGAGTCCGAGCAACATAGATCTTATCAATTCATCAATTGGTATGGTGATCATCAATAGCTTTTGTCATACCAACAACGAAGTTCAACATGTAATTTTAGATTTAAAAACCGTAAAAAAATATTTTTTATTAAATTAATAAATAAAATAAAATATTTTGAACTATTTATGGTACATTTAGTATGATACGTTACACTTTGTTTGGATGGTTGTTACCCGTTGTATTGTATTGTGTTGTTAGTTTAAATATAATATTTATTTTGATTGCTACTTAAATTTTATTGTATCGTATCGTTTAAATTCATCGTTAGGTAAATGTAACAATCAATTTAGTGTGATCACGTCGTTACCTTAATATTTTATTTTATTTTTTTATTTATTATTTAATAATCATAATTAATCTTTTATCCTATTTTTCCATAATAGTTTTACCTCTTATCCTACTTTTTTTTAGATCTATATTCAAATTATAGATGTATATCATTATGCAACGAGAACGATACAATCTATATGCCCAAATATTATATTTATTAAAATAATATAGTATAATATACAAAATAATACAACATATTATAAAACAATAAGTAACCATCCTCCAAAGAAATAAGCTATCAACATCAGGATCCAAAGAAAATAAAGAAATAGATTTGTCTGACGAGCAAACAGATATAATAATAGCTATAAATATTTTCTTTGGGTTATGAAGTCAGAGCAAGAACAGATGAAGCAAGATATTTTTTTGCCTACTCATTGATGTTTCCACTTTTATCGTGGATAACGAGGGGGACATCTTGGAATTGCACTAAGATCCCCGTTATCGTATAACGGAGAAGCGTTCCTTAATAAGATTTTTTTTATATTAAAGAGTTTTAGTTGAAATTTTTTATTAAATTATGAAAGAATTATATATAGATATAATAATATAATGATGATTAGTTGAATTCTCTTTAATAAAAAAGTGCGCAGAGTATATAGATTAAATATAGTAATTGATTATATACTCCCTTTGTTTCTAATTACTTGTCCATTTTTTATTATATAGTTGTCCCTAATTACTTGTCTATTTTGACAAATCAAGAAAGGACAATTTTTTTTTACCTATTATACCCTCAATTAATTACTTTGAAAAATGTATAACTTCTTGAAAATCTTAAATTTTTAATTCATCCACTTCATAATTAATAGGGGTAAGGTAAACTCACTATGTCAATCATTGTTTTCTTAATAGGTGTGTCAATTCAAAAGTGGACAAGTAATTAGGGACAGAGGTAGTATTAAGTCTTGAGCACTCTCGATTCAATTTTTTTCTTTTAAAAAGAAAAACAACATTGTGTTTAATTAAGGGTGTTTAAAATAAGTTATTGCTATCACTAACTTGTCATTTTTCGACTAGTAAACTTGATCGTGGTTCATGTAGTTATTTTATAAAAAATATTAAAAATTTATAAATTCTCTCTCTGTCATCTAACAAATATATATTCTCTTCAATTTATATTAAGTGAATTGTTGAGGAACAATATATTTTTTGAAAAAATATTCTATGATATAAATAAAAGGTTATTTTCAATTACAATCCTTTTTATTATTTCTAAACTATTCTCCTAGAAAACATAAAATAGTTAGTAATATCATTAAATGAAAGATAAATATATTCAAAAAAAACAATCTTAACAATGCTTTTAAACTTTAAACAATTCACTTATTTGGATTATAAAAAAAATCCAATATGAACTAGAAGGAGTACTATATTATCTTTCTTTCTAAAATAAGTATTATTTTGACAAAAAAATAGATCGTTTCAAAATAAATATTTTTGTAGAAATTTAGGACAAAAAGTAGTAATTGTTTTTCAACATACTTTTATGATAAAGGAACTACTTCTTAACAATGTTCAATTCTAAATAAATACTAAATAAATATGTATAAATTATACTCCCTTTATTAATTTCAATTAGTTTGTCCTATTTTATTTTATTTAGTTCGTTCTAAAAATGAATGTAATTTAATTAATATATAATTTTTTCAAAATTATGGGATCCGTTTTAGCTATGACTTTTAGTTTTAAATTCATATTCTTTAGTTATAGCTTTATTATTTTGAATGTCGGTAATATTTATTTATATCTTGTAACTACTTTGAGTCAAAATCAACGATCAATGACAAAATATACCTTAATTATGGACATCTTAATGGACCTCTTCACATTAAATTTGTGCAAACAAAAAGTAATTTACAATCTAAAATATCTTTAAATCATATTAAAATGTAATTAACTTTCTAAATTATATTTATATCACATAAATTAAAAATAAAATAGATATTGAGCCCGTATTAACACGGACACCTGTGTCTACTATAAATTAATAAGATAGTCTTGCCTCAGATTCATGCATTGAATATACTAAAAAACTAAAATTCTTCCTTTTTGTGTGCATTGTTTTTAATTCCTTTGAATTACAGTTTGTAAGAAGAATAGATAGAAAGGTATACGTTATTAATTTGTAATTGTTGTTGTGAAAATTAATAATACAGTTTTTCTTTAAAAAAATTTAAAAGTAAGATTCTTTTTTTTTTCCTACATGGCTAATAAGTTAAATAAGTACTGTTTTATTTTTTTTAAAAATAACTTTTAGAACTATTGATCTAAAATAATTCTTAAATATTACTATTAGTATAGTTGTAAATCATTTTATTATTAAAAAAAATTAAAATTAAATTATTTCTAAGTATAGTGAGAAGACTTTTTTTAAAGAGACCAAACAAATGGTGCTACATGAAACAAGATGACTAATAGATTAGCCGAGTTAAACAAAGTGGGTCCTAAAGGAATTGACTATTTCAAAGTGACGTTAGGTCTTAAGCTTTTACACATGTTTTCGTGTTTAAATAAAGACAAATATAAATATCAAATTACAATAGAAGTATATTTAAAATATTCCTGATGGTTTAAAAAATATACTTGATCCTTTTAAATTAAATTAAAAAAAACTATCACTATATAAATTAGGAGGAGGCGAAGATCAATATATATAAACCTCACACCCATGTCTTATTACACAACACAAAAGGTTAACATAGTTGACGATATATAATTTACATGAGAAAGACACAACCAACATGGACAAATTAAACAACAAACAAAGCATAGGGAATTTATGTAAAGCTCACATGCATATATATGATCCCATCCTAAGTTACTTGGACTCTCCAAAAATGTATTTGTCACATATGTGTTCGATTCTTCAGAAATGCACTCTTTTTTTTAAGGATTCAACATGCATTTGATGAAATTTTTTAAAAGTCCGAGCAACATAGATCTTATCAATTCATCAATTGGCATGGTGATCATCAATA
>JAJOOO010018146.1:0-10183 GCA_029582685.1 Solanum piurae | reverse complement strand
TTACATGCTTACTGCTTGATTACTATTTTGGTGAGATCAAGTAGCTCAAATTGATTGATTAGCTACTAATACTAGTCTTACAACTTATTTTATTGTAGATTAGTAATCTGAAGAGAAGGAGCTTAAGTCCTTTTTGAATTGTATAGCAAGGTATGTATGGCTATTTGATTTCCTATTTCTTCGGCATGAATCCAACACTTGTATTACAAAGTAAGCTTTCTAAGTGCCCTTGGTAGTGATTGATCCATAGTTGCAGTTCCAACTCCCTAGAGCATTAAAGTGAGTAGTCTAATATGAGTTTATTACTAAATGTACGTTCTTACTCTACCAAGTATTAGCATGCACGTATCCTAGATTACACATGGTACATATGTTTATATGTCGGATATATGATCTGCACATATCTTTCCAACTTGCTTCAACTGTTTATTCCATCATATATGTCATATTTTCACATGGTCATATGTTCCCTTTATTGGTTATTACTCCCATTGTGTTAGACTATAGTGTTACCTCACAAGTTCCCTACTTGCTCTATTATACATTTTATATGTACTTACTAGGAATATGTATCCGTCCTTAAGTTGAATCTGCCCACGTTTTCCCTTGGTTCCACGTTCATGTATACCTTGTATTTGATATTAGTTAGTGAGTATTTGGCTATCATATAGAGTTCAAATCTCTTGGCAGAATGTTAAATGTTTTCTCTTGATATGTGCTTCAATTTGAGATGTCAAAATGTTTACTGAGTCATATAATCTCCTAAGTATTACATTGGTGTCACATTTGCTTCCCATGTCATTGTTATTATTGTAAGTCCATATGCATGTCTTCTGCTACTGGTCCATAGTTCCAAATCTCAACAATTATTATGACCACCTAAAGAACAATCTCAAAAGAGCTATGAACATCAAAACAACAATCTCAAAGATTAAAGAATCTAAGTGAAGCAATCTATATATTTATGGGTGGTAGCCCAGGGGAAAATGCCTAGCATGGGTCGATCCCAATTGGTATAGTAGGGTGGTAGCTCAGGGGCGAAAGCCTAGCATGGGCCAATCCCAATTGATATAGAAGGGTGGTAGCTCAGTGGCGAAAGCCTAGCATGGGCCGATCCCAATTTGCGGAATTATGAGGACAACATCCCAATGGTTAAAATGCCTAGCATGGGTCATCCTCTTCTACCACTGATCATCTAGTCATTGTATCAGTTGTCTTATAAAATTATAACGCACAGAAAAGTAAAGAAAATAATGTAACATACAGGATTCCACAAGTATAAGCAAATGTGATCTCAAATCCTTATCTATTTTTATTTGGTTTCACTTGAGCTCTCATTTTACATATGGTTGTATTATGCCTTACATTTTTAGTACTAACGTCCCTTATTGGGGACACTGCATTTCATACTGCAGGTACATGTACAAAACTATTAGATCTCCCCAATAGAAACACATGATACTCAACGGTTGTTGGTGAGCTCCATGTTGATTCGAGGTTTTTCCGAGTCTTTACTATGCATATTTTCATAGTGGTACAATCACGGATTCCAGTAGAGGCTTTGTAGACATTATAAAGCTATCATCTATATTCATAGTTTCACTTGTCACGTGTATCGGTTCATCTAGTCGACATGTGTTGTATATGAAGCTTCTCATTAGTAAATCTATCAGCATAGTAGCTTACTTTCTCATCATAATTCTCTTATAAAGCATCTATTCATATGGTACTTATCCGCCTCACCTAGGGTTGGGGTGTGACACATCAACTCCCAATCCTTCAAGGGGAACTATAGAGGCCGGATCGCCAACATAATATTTAAGCATAGAGACATGGAAAATGGGATGCACGGTTGCCAACTCATTTCGCAAATCTAACTCATAAGCAACATTACCAACACGTCTCAAGATTTGATATGGGCCTATAAATCGGGGACTAAATTTTCCTTTCTTCCCAAATCTCATCACACCCTTCATGGGAGATATTCTCAAATGGACTCAATCACTAACCTCAAACTCAAGGTCTTTTCTTCTAACATCGGCATAGGACTTTTGTCGACTTTGGGCTATTCTCAACCTCTCTCTAATAAGATGGACTTTCTCCATAGCCTCATGAACTAATTAGGGTCCAATTAAAGCAACTTCACCCATTTCAAACCACCCTATAGGAGATTTACACATTTTACCATAGAGAGCTTCAAAGGGGGCCATACCAATACTAGAATTGTAGCTATTATTATAATCAAACTCTATCAATGGCAAGTGATCATCCCAATTTCCCTTGAAATAGATGACACATGTTCTCAACATATCCTCTAAAGTTTGGATCGTTCGCTCCACTTGCCCATCGGTTTGTGGGTGAAAAGTCGTGCTAAGCTTCACTTTTGTGCCAAGACCTTTTTGGGATGATTTCCAAAACTGAAAAGTAAAATGAGTACCTCTATCGGATATAATGGACAATGACACACCATTCAATCTTACCATTTCCCTCAAATATAACTTAGCATAGTCTTCTGCTCATAAGAAGCCTTGACGGGGATGAAATGAGACGATTTCATCATTCGGTCTACTATAACCCAAATCGAATCATATTGGTACCGAGTGCGTGGCAACCCTACTATAAAGTCTATATTAACATCTTCCCACTTCCAAGTAGGAATGCTAGTATCTTTGGATAAACCTCCCATTTTCTGATGCTCAACCTTTACTTGTTCGCAATTCAGACATTTAGCCATAAATCCCACAATATCCCTCATCATCCCATTCCACCAATAGATCTCCTGTAAATTACGGTACATCTTAGTGGCTCCCGGGAGAATGGAATATCGAGAACTATGGGCTTCCGCCAAAATTGTTCTCTTGGCTTATCAACATTTGGAACACATAACCGACCTTGGTATGTAAGTACCCAATCTCCCCTTGGGAGAAAGCCTCAACATACTTTTTTAGTACCGCTTCCTTCAATTCTACAAAAATTGGATCTAGATATTGCTTAACTTTCACATCACTTACAAAAGATGATTCAGAACCATTATGGACCATGACACCCCCTTGGTAGAGTCTACTAACCGAACACCCAAATGGGCCAATCTATGTGCATCTCGTACCAATTCTTTCTTATCCTCATCAATGTGAGCAACACTACCCATGCACAACCTAGTAAGAGAATCCACCACTACATTAGCTTTCCCGGGGTGATAAAGAACGCTCTTGTCATAATCATTTAATAACTCAAGCTACCTTCTCTGGCGAAGATTTAGATATTTTTGGGTAAACACATATTGTAAACTCTTATGGTCGGTGAAAACATCAACATGAACCCCATAAAAATAATGCCTACAAATCATTAAGGCAAATACCACCGCCGCCAATTCGAGGTAGTGGGTAGGATAGTTCTTCTCATGAACTTTAAGTTGACTTGAAGCATAGGCAATTACTTTACTATTTTTCATAAGCTCACATCCCAACCCAACTCTAGAGGGGTCACAATATACCACAAAGCCATATGTACCTTCCGGTAAAGTCAACACCGAAGCGGAAGTAAGCCTATCTTTCAACTCTTGTAAACTTTTCTCACAAGCATCTGACCATATTGACTTTGCCTTCTTTTGAGTCAAGGCCGTCAAAGGAGAAGCAATGGAGAAAAAACCCCTCAACAAACCTTCTATAATAACCGGCCAAACCCAAGAAGCTTCTAATATCGATCGGTGATAGAGGTCTAGGCAAACTCTTGACCGCATCCATCTTAATTGAATCTACTTGAATACCCTTGCTTGAAACTATGTGACCAAGGAAAGCTACAAATGTCAACCAAAATTCACATTTACTAAACATTGCAAAAAGTTGTTGGTCCTTGAGGATTTGCAATACGATCCTCAAATGATCAATATGCTTATTCTCACGTCTTGAGTAGATCAAAATATCATCGATAAACATGATCACAAACATGTCAAGACAATATCAAAACTCTCTATTCATCAAGTCCATAAACGCTGCTGGAGCATTAGTCAAACCAAAGGACATAACCAAGAACTCATAATGGCCATATCAGGTCCTAAAATATATTTTCCGAATATCATCTTTTTTCACCATGAATTAGTGATAACCCGACCGGAGATCAATCTTAAATAAATAACTTGCCCCTTGAAGTTGGTCAAATAAATCATCTATCCTTGGAAGAGGATACTTGTTCTTAATGGTCACCTTGTTCAATTGTCGATAAGAAATACACATTCGAAGAGACCCATATTTCTTCTTAATAAACAACACTGGAGCACCCGAAAGAGAGATACCCGATCGAATGAAACCTTTATCTAATAGATCCTTCAATTGTTCTTTTAACTCCTTAAGTTATGCCGAGACATTCTGTATGGAGGAATAGAGATAGGTTGTGTATTCGGGAGAGGGTCAATACCGAAGTCTATTTCCCTTTCGGGAATAATATCGGGTAAATGATCGGGAAATACTTCCGGAAACTCATTAACAATGGGGATTGATTCAACACTAGTGACTTTGGGATCCACATCCCTCACCTTCACTATATGGTAAATACAACCCTTGGAAATCATTTACCTAGCTTTAAGTTAAGAAACAAATTGACCTCTAGGCATATAAATTTCCCCTTTCCATTCTACGAAATGCTCATTTGGGAATTGAAACTTGACAACACGAGTCCTACAATCAATAGAGGCATAACATGAATGTAACCAATCCAGACGATGGATGACATCAAAGTCTAACATATCAAGCTCTACCAAATCAACAAGAGTAACTCTATGGGATAAGGAAATGGGACATCTTTTGTAGACCCTCTTAACCACCACAGAATCACCAACACGGGTAGAGATAGAAAAAGGTTATAATAACACATCGGGGAGCACATCAAACCTCATGGACACATAAGGTGTCACAAAAGACAAAGTAGCTCATGTATCAAGCAAATCATACACATCCAATTGAATTTTTTTTAACATACCAGTCACCACATCCGGGGAGTTGTCTTGGCCACCTCTAGTTTGGAGAGCATAAAATTGGTTTTTCTTAGGAGCACTTGCACCCGATCCACTTGGAACGGATGAAGGGTTGAGTTAAGCCCTACGATTATTATCTCCCTCATTCTTAGAAACCAAAGGACAATTCCTTATCTTGTGATATGTATTTCCACATCCAAAGCAAGCATTGGAACCCGCTAGACACTTACCCTCATGGTTTCTTCCACACTTAGCACAGGTAGGCATCATGGACTTATTACCATCTCCTTGAGGTTTAGGGTTAGACACCGTTTTATTGTTAGACCTTGGAGTAGCATTTGATTAACCTTGCCTGGAGAACTTTTGCCGGAACCTTGAACGACCCCATCCACCAGACCTAGAATGTGAATAGTTACCATCATCCACTCTTTCTCTCTTTGCCTGTCTAGATCATTCCTTGAGCTTTTCTTCCTCATTTTTTTGGGCATGTACCATAAGGCAAGAAATGCCCATGTCATGGACAAGCATAGTGGTGCGGCATTCTTTGAAAACCAAGTCGGATACTCACGACACAAACTTACTCGTCTTAGTTCTACGATCTGCCACAATAGATGGAGCGTACTTAGATAGTTGAGTGAACCTCAAAGTATATTCCCTAACACTAATATTTCCTTAACTAAGGTTAATGAACTCTAGCACCTTGTCCTCTCTCATCTCAAGAGGGAAAAATCGATCAAGGAAAGCACTTTTGAACATTTCCCACTATATGGGACCCGCTCCTTCTGGCCTTGCCTCTTTCCACTAATTGAACCAAATATGTGCAACCCCTTTGAGTTGATAGGTGGCCAACTCCGCCTTCTCTACCGCTGTCACTCCCACAATAGAAATTATCTTATAGACCTCGTTGATACACTCTTGAGTATCTTCCTCAACTTTGAATCCATAAAATTTAGGAGGGTTCATTCTTGTATAGTCACTCACTCTTGCCGCCGTCGTACCAACATTTGGGTTCATGGGAGCTATCACCTCTCTATTGGCTTGTGCCGTACAACTTGAGCCAATACTTTAACCTAAACTCCGCATTTGTCACATTCTCGGTCAAAGGATCAATTGAAGCTTGAGGAGGAGCTTGGGGAGGAACTTCTTGTCTCACATTGTCTACCTCAGTCCTTCTAGCATTAGCCCTTTTAGTAGTCATATCTTGAAAACCATCAGGTAAGGATTAGCAGAAAGACCTTATAGAGTTAAACACCATGGCACAACTTAGAGAAATGAAGAAGTGAAGTTTCCTAAACATATAGTACCCTCGCATTCATAAGTGTGGCGCGCTTCACACTTACGAATAAGACTCTACTTGACGTGGTTTGAGACATCCTAAAATCATTCTAAACCTTGTGCTCTGATTACATAGTTTGTCATGACCCAGGGGTAACCCCTAGATGTAACAAGGCGTATAAGACCCCGAGAGGCCTCATACAAGCCACTTAGCATATCATAACATAAAGTAATAGAAATGAGCGACAATTAAAACTTTACAATACAAGCGAAGTCTTTTATAAAAATGAGTAGAAGTCTAATACCATAGTTTGAAACCATTTAAAACAACATGAATAAAGTGTTGGGACGCAGCCCGAACAATAGTTCAAGACATAAAAGAAACACATAAGAGAAAGGGTTGAGCACATCCTCAAAACAATAAGGACTCACCAAATCTTCACTTCCTTGATCAACAATGAAGCTATCCACGAGTGTGAGAATCTATATCACCGGACCCTACATTTGATAAGAATATCGGCAAAAGTATGTTTTAGTACAATCATGTACTAAATAAAATAGCTAGCATAAACAACATAAACATCATGGTTAGTCAATATAAACCATAACCATAATCATGAACATACATCAATATCATAATAAGAAAGGAATACTTCTCAAGCAACCTTACTCATCCTTAGTCAAGACTTGGGTCATCACCTCTTAGTCAACTTACCTCATGGAAGGTACCTCAAGCAATAGTCAAAGCTATTAATTCTTCATAAGATAGTTCACATAGTTAATAGGTATTTTTAAAGACATGGGGACTCTCCTCTTTGTCTAACTTACAAAGGCTAATGGGTATTCGCCTCTTGCCTTACTTACTTTTAGATTGCGGGTACTCGCCTCCACAACCTCATCATATGACACTGATACTCACCTCCACATCATTTCATCAGGAGCATGGGTACTCGCTGTAACGACCCGAGAGCACCCCCTAGTCATTACCGGCGTATTCGACCTCTCGGAGGTCTTATACAAGCCCTTAGCATTCGTCATTGCATTATCATAGAAAAATAGCGGAAAATTTAAAACTTTTCATAATATAACACAAGACTTAGAAAGTCACTTCATTTAAACCTTTAATACAAAATTGGAATACTACATCTCGAAGTAGCCATATTGAAACATGACTATAACATAATAGGGACACGGCCCTTACAATACAAAAGAAACTACTATCTAGGACAATGAACTTAAGGAAACTCTTTAACATAAAGGTCCTTGAATCTTTAATGATACACCTGAACTTAGGAATAGTAAGCCAAGTTCATCACTTCTAGGAAAGGTCCTTTAGCCACCACCACCTACACTTGGTGTAATAAGATGAAGAAGAATGGTGTTAGTACAAGAATGCACTAAGTATGATAACCATGCAAAAACATGCTTTTAAAAGGACATTTAATTGGAAACCATGCATCATGCCTCTTTAGATAAACTTCATGAACCTTTAACACATTAGGCACAATATAAACCACATACCTCATCTTACACATGGAAACCATTCATAATAGCACATAAGGCCACTTATAACATTTTAGGCACATTCAATGCATACAATACATTACCTTCCTCTTTATCTTAACTACTTTCCCCAAGCAACCCTTAGGGAATACTTGGTGCAATGTATCACCTTAAGGTTACCCAAGGTGAACTTACATATAGCCTTCATCAATCCAACCACATCATATTCAACAAGTCATAACATCTTCATTTAACATTAGATATAAGACCAACATACTTCATAACATCATATAAGGACTCATTCATTTACTACGTCATTAGTCATACCCATTAAGTTCATAGCATAGGTAAACCACCTTCACAACCCCTTCACAAGCTTATTTGTGCAATGTACACATGGAGTCCCATACCCTCACATATACTAAGCAAACCCAATAAGAAGTCATAAGTGTAATTCACATGCATAATCATACTTCATGTCTTGACATAAGTAAAGTCAACCTTAAGCATGCTTTCATATTAATATACATAGTCCATAGTCTTCATTACTTAAAGAGCCTAATCATAACCTCCCTTAGAGTCCACTTGTGCAATGCATAAGTAGGGTCCGTAGTCCCACCTACACTAAGTAACCCTTCAATAAATCATGACTAGAGTTCATATTCTTATCTTATTTCATTTCTTAACTTTCGGGAGACATTGCCATAACCGACAGAGAACATGTGAGCAACATGGAATCTGGTGTTCTACTCCCACACCGAAAAGAGAGGGTACGACTTGCCAAGGTCGGACCTACATACATAATATCTCTCTAGTGGATCAACTAAGCTAAAACCTACGGGGGCACATAGTTATGGAACAAGGAGATTGCTACTAGAAAACCTTGACTTGTTTTGCGTGGAGGTTTCCATCTCATGAGACAACCTCAATGTTGGGAACCCGGACTTGCTAAACGTGAAGGTTCTCTTGTGGGAAGCCGGACTTGCTAAACGTGAAGCCCCCACTCTCATTTTTCATGTTTACTCGGTGCTAAGCTTCAACTCCATTTTTAAACATCTTTAAGCCTTTATTTAACATTAGTTCATAAAATAGGCTTTAGGGACTTAATCCCTCATATCAAATAGCTCAAAGGTTTCTAAGATGAGAATGACCTTTCATCATAGAACCTACATTATGTGAGAATGTCCTTTCACATAGTCATACCATATTCACAACATAGTCTAGTTTAGAGTACAAGTGAGGAAACCTTTCAAATGACTCCCTTTCACTAGATCATCATAAACCTTATTCATTCATTCATGTGTGTGTGTGTACATATGTGAGAAAGCCTTCCACATAAACACCTTTTATACAACACATATTCATACCTTGCTAATCATACACTTTGCATGCATAATAGGATGTAAGGGTGCATATAAGGCTTAACGTTTCAATAGACACCATAACACATCATATTCATAGCTATACATGTAGTGTGTGTGTGTACATATTGGTCCTCATAGTGACATAATAGCAACAACATTGATATTGAGTGTACTTCCCTTCAAGGGATCTCAACACATTCAC
The DNA here is from genome assembly GCA_029582685.1 of Solanum piurae. Taxonomy (NCBI): domain Eukaryota; kingdom Viridiplantae; phylum Streptophyta; class Magnoliopsida; order Solanales; family Solanaceae; genus Solanum; species Solanum piurae. Next base: position 870 of record JAJOOO010018146.1, on the reverse strand, counting down.
AATGTCCCTAAATCATAAGGTATTCACATATAAAGCCTTTAGGGATTCTAGACCACACACCCACAGTTCATCATAGGAGACAAGGACACATTCAACATTGAATAGGTACTCCTAACATGTATATGATAATACATTCATATAGGGGTCATATAGGTAGGGTTATTCCATAATAGTACTTTAACATAATCAATCATGTAAACCACACCTTATCCCTAGCATTATCATTCACATTATACTCCTCATCATCAACATACTTTAAACATCATGCTAGCATTGAGGATTTCATACATAACCTTCAAAGCATAACTTCATAAACATATGCATCATAATCATCAATTCACTTCACATCTATTGCCTTCAAGACCATGATCTCAACATGCATAGATAGACAAGAAGTGAACACCTCCACCATAAGTGGATCAAACCGTACAACATCAATTCTCATACTATAGACTAGAAGTTAGGTCAACTTACCAATTCTCCAAGCCATGATCACCATGGATCAATCCTCCACAATTCATAATCAATTGACATAGATAGCAATATGAATCAATAATGTAATTCACTAACATAAACATAATCTAAGTCCAATTCTTTAAACAAAGGGATCAACCCATAACTTTGCCCATAAGGCCTTAATTCTCAACTCATCAATATATCAACAATTCAACATGAATAAGTATAGATAAGCATAGGAAACATCAATACAATCTAATCTAAACATAATTTCACCAATAGAAATCATATTCACAAAGACCCACATCCTAGGCCAATTTTAGAAAATTAGGGGATCATGGGTTCTTCAAGAATTCCTTTGAAAATTGTCTTAAAAACCTTAATTCCACATCAATTCATCAATAGAATGATTTA
>JAJOOO010018144.1:0-10026 GCA_029582685.1 Solanum piurae | reverse complement strand
TGCATTTAATATAAAATATTCACTACTTCAACTTGCTCATTTTTCAATTTCATTCAACTACCTAATAATTATAATTACTACCTTCCTACTACTTGTCTAGCAACTTCCTTCTATATATCCCACTCACCAACTATATATTCACTTACAAATATCCCTTCTTCTCTTCACTCACAACAAATTCTTCATTCTCTAAGAAAAATACAACTATAGTAATGGCACTTGAAGCTTTGAATTCATGGACTAAAGGCAAGATCAGATCGAAACGATCGCGTAGCATCGTCATGGAGGAACAACAATCAATTATTACTGAAGATGAATACTTAGCTTTGTGTCTACTCATGCTCGCACGCAGCAATAACAATAACAATAACAATAACAATGTTTCTAGTAAGAATTTGTACAAGTGTTCAGTTTGTAGTAAGTCTTTTGGATCTTATCAAGCTTTAGGAGGACACAAAGCTAGTCATCGTAGTAACAGAGATAAAGTCTACGAACAATCTGTAGTCATCACGTCAGGTAATTGGGTTAGTGGAAGGACTCATGAGTGTACCATTTGCCACAAGACTTTTCCAACTGGACAAGCTTTGGGTGGTCACAAAAGGCGCCATTATGAAGGGAAGGTGACGTCATCATCATCGTCGAACGGAGTGGGGTCGGTCAACAACTTTGACTTGAATATTCCGGTGTTACCAGATAATTGGCCGGGTTTTGCCTCAGGCGAAGATGAGGTGGAAAGTCCTCATCCAACTAAGAAATTAAGACAATTTCCTTCACTTGAATTATTCCAACAACAATAGGACTTGAAGACTTGAACAAAGCTATATATACTCTTGGTGAAAGTGATTATTTGATTATTTCATTCATTTGATTTATTCTTTTAAAGAAATTACTATTATTATTTTGCCTTGATTGTGTTTGTTGCACGAACAAATATTGTTGACACACAAGGTATATTTGTTGCGCGAACAAATATACTGAATAAAAGTCGTCTAGCAACCAAATTTTGTTATAAAGTGTAAATAGTAAAAATGTAGCTACAACTCGTAATATAAAAACCAAACTATATAGTCATTTCTAATTAAATTTGCTAATCATAATCGTTAACTACATACATCAACAATAGTGGGAATTAATAATTACAGTCAAAGCTGGAAGTTGTTAAGGCTGCTGGTGGCTCGCTCATAAAGTCACACAAGATTTAGGTCAATATTGTGCAATTTCTGGACACCTTCGTGAAATACCTGGCTCCGCCACTGAATTTAGAGGTTATTATTTCTAGTGAGATTTAAACACGCGATCACCGACCACTAACTCATTCAAGGTGCTTGAAACTCTTTAAAAAGGTTTAAAGCCCCTGGGCTACAACAACATATTATGTCAAGGGTGTCCAAAATATGTTATTTAATCACTTCGTATATCATTTTATTTGTATATACGGGTTTTTTTTTTCCGACGACTTGCATGTGCCTACGCCCCTGCCTCTAATTAGGGATGAGCATAGTTTGGGCAAACTTGTACTTCCTCTTATCCTTCTCTTCTTCTTTTGCCAGTTGTGGAGGCGTGAAAATAAGACAGTCTGGAAAAAAAAATCTTCCATGTACACGTTTTTTAGAATAGAATAACAAAAAAAAATTGTAAAGGCCTAAAAATAAGACAGTCCGAAAAAAGATTCTTTTGTTTTCACACGCTTTTGAGAATAGATTGGGAGAGTTTGTTGGAGTCAAATGTATGAATCTTAAACCTCCACCAATCATTTTATATCTTGAGAAAAGATATGTGTTTTGACTTTTGATACAGTCCATAGTCTACATGCAGCTTAGGTAACTGTCCCAATTTATAGATACTCCCTCCCTTCACTAAAAAATAGATTTTCATTTTTAACTTATTATTCGTAACAATATTAAGAAAAGATTAAAAAAAAAATATTTTTTCATCAATTGATATGAATTATGTAAAATATTCAGATTATTAATTATTTATTAAGATATCTAAAGTTAAAGATGGGCAATGGAGCAGGTCGGGGTGGTTGCGATGCAAGTTTGGCTTCAACCCGCAAATACTTCAACCCACCCATAGAGTAAGATTTTTTATTTTCAAACCGCCCCACCCCGTTCCTTATATATAAAAAAACAAATCATTTTTTTAATAAATAGTGTCTTTCTGTTAACATGTACTATACCATGTTTCTATGTGTAAACTGAGTAACTGACTATATTATTTATTAAAAGACTTTTTCAATTAGCATATTACACTATCAATTATAATGTCTTTGGCCTTACGAAATAATGACTAAAATTTTAAATCATTTTGATATCGAACAGTAAAGTCCAAAAGAAAAATTTACAAGCTTTGGTTCAACTATGAAGTTTTGAATTATTAGATATTACTTTCACCGTCTCATTTTATATGAGTTAGTTCAACTCAATCTGAAGTTTAAGAAAGAAAAAGACTTTTAAATTTTGTGATCTAAAATAAGTGATATATATTTGTGTGACAAATACACCACTCCACTCTCTTTAAAAATGTTTGAACCCACCCTGCATCTGCCCCGCCCCACCTCGCCCTATTGTCATCCCTATCTAAAGTGGAAGAATAAAACCAAATAGGAGTAAATACGTTGCATCCTTTTTAGCCGTCTTTGTTCATAGGCGAAGCCAGTATTAAGAGTTTGGGGTTCAAAAATTTCGTTAATAACCGTCAATCAATGTTGTTAGGAGTTCACAAATTAATATACATATATATTTAATTAATTTTCTAGTATAAATATAGAGTCTACAGAAAAGCTATTGTGTTCGTCCGAACCCATAAACCCCACCTACAAAGTTCCACTTGGCCCTCAAGTAATTAATATCTTTGTCAAATGTGCTCCACTCTCTCCTTCCTACTCCTTGACTTGCAACTTCCTTATCTAATTTCTCCCCTTTATATATTACAAATCTCCCTCACCACTTCACTCACTCAAAATCAACAAACAAAATTCCAACTCTCTCTTCTTTTCACTCACAAATTTCTTCATTCACTAAGAAAACAAACAACTAGTAATGGCACTTGAAGCTTTGAACTCTCCAACCACCACAACTCCACCATCACTATTTCAATTCCAAATTAATACTACTACTCAAAATTACCTTGAATCATGGACAAATAGCAAGATCAGATCGAAACGACCTCGGAGCATCGTCATGGAGGAACAACAACCAATTATTTCCGAAGATGAATACTTAGCTTTGTGTCTACTCATGCTCGCACGCAGCAATAACAATAACAATATTACTAGTAAGAATTTGTACAAGTGTTCAGTTTGCGGCAAGTGTTTTGGATCTCATCAAGCTTTAGGAGGACACAAAGCTAGTCACCGTAGTAACAGAGATAAAGTCTACGAACACTCTGTGATTACCACTAGTGTCACGTCAGGTAATGCGATTAGTGGAAGGACTCATGAGTGTTCCATTTGCCACAAGACTTTTCCAACTGGACAAGCTTTGGGTGGTCATAAGAGACGTCACTATGAGGGGAAGGTGACGTCATCGTCATCGAACGGTGTGGGGTCCGTCAACAACTTTGACTTGAACATTCCGGCATTGCCGGAATATTGGCCGGGTTTTGGCTCCGGTGAAGATGAGGTGGAAAGTCCTCATCCAGCTAAGCAATTGAGACAATTATTTTGAGAAGTTCAAATTTGGTTTTACTTGTTTATTTAGTTGTAGGACCATTTATTAGGACAATTTATTATTTTTTTGTAAATATCGAATACAATTGGAGAAAGTGATTATTTGATTATTTATTTTATTTAACACTAAATTATAAATCAATCATTGAGTTTCAAATTAATTTTGCAATTTATGCTCTCTTTTTTAATGTTTGTTTTCCTCTCTCTTCTGAACTAGATTGACCCATCCAATGCACTAAGCTTTTGTCATGTGTAGGTCTATTGAAAGGTTGAACCATATTGGCTTACTATACACCTTACCTTGTATTATTTCTGCAAGAAGGGTTGTTTTCACCCTTTGAACCTATGACCTTCTGATCACGTGACAATAAATATTTACTGTTGTCAAGGTTAACCAAGAAAATCTAACAAGGAGATTCTATCTTCACACTCTTCTATCATGATTAGTTGCCTAGCAAGACTACTATTACCGCTATGTGGGGTCTGGGGACGGTAGTGTGTACACAAATCTTACCCTTATCTTGGGAGGTAGAGAGGTGGTTTCTGATAAGACCCTTGGTTCAATTATTAAGTACTACAATTTCTGGTCCAAGTCTGAAACTATAGTGTATGCAGTCTATATCTAGGTGATTGTAAAGTAATTTAGAAGAACTACCTAGTGTCAAAAACTCATGGATGGTGCAGCTCCTTCGATTACATATAACTGCGCGATTAAATAAGGCCAACGAGTGGCTTAACAATTACTCCTACCCTTGCAACACCTAGCAAAGAATTATCAGTTATGTACGAAATTCAACTACATAAATAACTGATAACTTGTGCAAGTATCGCCTAGCTAGAGGCGTACTATAAGTTACATGACATGGTAACACAGAGTGTTTCAACGAAAAAAATTTACAGGAAAACACACAAAATTAGCAAAGACAGCTTTTCTGAAGGAAAAAACAACATTTGCCCAACTTTAGCACAGCGGTGGAAGTGGACTAACGATGAGCTTATGGGAGCCCATCGATGGTGCTAATAGGAGGAGGTGAAGGCTTAGGAATATAAGGCATAAGAGGAGTACCATGCTCAACAGGTCCTGGTTTTACGGAAGCTTTTGAGCTAGGAACTGGATCGATGGGACGATAATCTTCCAGGCCTAACTTGCTTGAATCGCCCTCATTGATGCCATTGTCCTGAGGATGGGAAATAGTTGAGAAAAAAAGAGACCTTTTAGTAATCCATACACAATTTATAATTTCTACACCATCAGATCACCTAAAAGATAACTATAAGCTATAACTGTCCACAAAGTACCTGCAGCTTTCTGTTCTTTATGGTCATCGTCGTATCGTTATTTTGCCATTTGAAGGACATTCCTGTGTTTCATTTACGAGAAAGCTACGTCAATACCATAACCTTGCATGAAACTGTGAATACGACTCTCTGCTGATCAATTCTGTAGTTTTAACCTCAGTATCTGGCAAACAGAGATTGGTATATATCTTATACGATTCTTCTAACAGCAGCAGCGTGTATATTGACAAACCGAAATGAATTTATCAAAAAATGTACTGAGATTTTGTGAATGAACCTCGGGCAGACATTTGAGAACCATCGAGAAACAAATATGATCAATAACATAAGTAGTTCAATAAAAGTTAGACGAATTGGTGTATGCAACAAGTGAAGCAAGACAAACCTTACCCTACATTGTGAGGGTAGGGAGGCTGCTTCCGATAAGTGGTAGACCCTATAAAGGCCCTTATCTACCTACATTGACAACTATAAAGGCCCTTCTATATGATAGGAGATATACTAAACAAATTTGGACCAACTAAAAAAAAATGATGACGCGTTCTCAATCTGTTAACTCTGCTCCCCATCCACGGATGTGGGTTAAATTGTTTGGTTTGGTGTAGAACACCGGGAAGAGGAGGAGGATGATGATAGGGAAGAGAAGAGCATACATGTAGATAATCATTTTCTCGTTATGCTCAGTTGATTACCTATATAATTGAAAACGACTAGCAGGGGTATCGGTCAATCGTTCAACTAGGATTCCTTGCTTTAATATGTTCATTTTTATGTGTATCATATATATATGTATCACAAGATTTGTGATGAGAGAAAGCCATTTACACTCGGATCCATTTACGCTAAGGAAAACGAGGTAAACAAATAGTTAGGAGTGAAATAGCCTTTTTTGGAGAGCAACCAAGAAAGATAGTTTGCACGGATACGACAAGATACTCAATGTAATCCCACAAGTGGGGTCTTAGGAGGTAAGAGTGTATTGCAAACCTTACTCCTACCGCATAGAGCCTCTCAAACAGCTTGTAAAAGTGAGATACAGATATGGGAGCAACAACAAAATAATGTGAAGTGCAGAGTATTACACAACAAACACTAGGTAGAGCAGTAACAACAACGAAATAATGCAATAATCGGATATAATAAAAGGATGGTACAAACTACAAAACAGAAACTGATCCCTACTCCTTTAGGTAAATAACTCAACATTCAACCAAGTACACCATTCTTGCCAACAAATAATATTATACCAATTTTAGAAAATATATACATAAAATACTTAGTTTTACGAAAAAAAATACAATTCACATGCCCCATTTTTAGGCTATAAATTCACAACAACAACAAAACTTGAACTAACTTAATACAGAAAAAAAATTAATACTGCTAGTAAGTCCCAAAAATGAAATTCTGAAATCTCTTCAATAATAAGAACTTTGAGTTCAAATATGAAAAAAAAAAAAATTACTAGTAATATCACAGAACAATAGCAAGGGTTCTCAAGACTTTTTACCTCCAGTGCTGAAGCAAAAAAGGGATAAAAAAGCTGTAATTCCCATCATCAAGAACAGAACAGAAAACCCAAAAGTCTTCATACTGTAAAAAAGAAAAAAAAAGATTTGATTTTTGGAAAATTTTCTTGACACCCTTTTCAAGAAAAGAGAAGTTCTTGAATAAAATTCAATTCATTTGAAATGTTTCCTCAAAGAGCCCACTATTTTGATGGATGAGTAGAATAAAAAGAAGAAATATTTTCCATTTGTTTCTCTACTTTTTTTTTTGAAAAAAATAATTGTTTTAAAAAAGATTTTTTTTTCCTACTTTTTAAATGATTCTTTAATTTTAACTTTTGACGTATTTAAATTCATAAAATAAAAAGAGATTTTTGGTGTTTCTTCTAATTAATTTTTTTTAAGAGTTTGTTGTCTCACTAGAGGTCAAGTAATATGAAAAATAGATAAAGAAATTTTTACATAAATAGCTAGACAAATTTGCTATTTACTTTTTCTAGCGGTTGTAATCGGTATACATAAACTATACATTAATTATACACGATCATTCACATATTATATATTTGCCCACTTTTCATTTAATCAGTGAGTGGAATGTTATTTCGGTTAATTCTTCTTAATTTATTTAACAAAATAAGATTCAAAAGTCATAGTTACTTTATTACATTCCGTATGAACTTAAAATTAGACAATTAAATTAAAACATAGATATTAGAATAAAGAAATGATTTTTATGAGGATGAGTCATGAAGAAGATTAAGTAGAAAAGTGCAATGTGTATAAGGGAGAGTAAATGAGAGAGTTATTGCACCTTTGTTGTTGTAAGTACTTTTGTTTTTTTTTAAGTTACACAAACAGTGGGGAATGAAGCCAATTGAATGCTTAACATGAGGGGAGATGAGCCTTTGCAGTCTTGAACATTGGTCTTTTTTCAAATCACCATAAAAGAGACATTTTCTTTTGGCTTCTTGTATCATTTGGATATTAAAGAGAAGAAAACAAAATTTAATATTTCTTGACTCTTTAGTTATCCTTCACATATATTCATGATTGAAATTTATTGTTAGTTATGTTCATTGCTCATTAAGAGTCTTTTAATCTTATCAAAGAAATTGTAAAAAAAAAAAACTTCTTAGTGTTATACTCTATTCCTTCCTTCTGTCTCATATTTACGTGAAGAAAGACTTTTGAAATTTATGATATAAGACATAGCACAAAAATGTGTCATTCAACTTAATTTCATATGACCTTCAATTTTAGATATGCACAAGCACTAAACTTGTATAAAAATGAACAAATAAATAAATTCATCTAATGTGGTGTCCTACATGGAAATTTTGTGTCTTATATGGCGTCCTACATGTATTATGCCACGTAGAATACGTGTGTCTACTTGTTCAATTTTATACGAGTGTAATCTATTTGTACACTCAAAATTGAAAGACGGCTAAAACAAAATTAAAGTGCATATTTATGTATTATCTCATCTAAAGTTGTAATGTTTCTCTACAGCATTACAAAAGTTGAAAATTTTTAGGCAAAATATTATTACTAAACGATGTAGATGAGGCATATTCTCAATGAGTCGTCTTCATCAATACACTGGAAACTGAAAATAAGGAAAATAAATGGAAGAATGAATCAAATTGTGGCTCTTCAATCCAGGGCCTTGACCTATTCTACACCATCCTGTGAATAATGTTGAGTAACTCAATATGCAGGACTGATCAGCAATAGTTTTATCTAAATTTGCGCGGTTTTGAGACTTCCAAGGGCAGGGGTTGCATACTAAGCAGCAATGGCTTTCTTGGAACTGGCCATATACGTCAAATATATCGTCCAGGCATATGCGAATGCACTGTTGGCTAATGGCTGTTAAAGAGCATTACCAAAAATGTCAACATCGTGAGTGTTTAAAAGAGTTCAGAATAATTGAAGGAGATGAATTGAGTAAGTTGAACAAATTTGAGATTGATGAAACTAGAACAATAGATGCTTCCAATAAGGGCTCGTAGTCAGACCAGAGAAGTTGTGGATCATCTCATAATTCTATGCTGCTCGAACTCTTCAAAAATGTCAGGTAATACATGTTGGATCCTCCAAAAGTAGTGCATTTTTGGAGGATCTGACAGGAGTGCGGCTACAACTTTGGAGAGTTCGAGCAACATAAATCTCATGAAACATAAATGCACTAGCTGTCCTTACAAAAAAAATAAGTGTAACATAGTACCTGCAAATGGACAGGGATTACTTTATATGTCAAGAAATCACACAACGGCCAGTACATTAGGCCATTCATCATTGTTGGGAGCAGGTCACGCTTCAACCTCGCAACGATTTCCCCCCCATTCTCACCTGAATGTGACGATAAGAAAGAGTCAAAAGGATTAAATCACGTTGCACCAATGAGACAGTAAATCAAAAGGCAAAGGTAATCATCAGACCCAGCATAACCGATAAATAATCCTAGATCACACAAGCAGATTTCTTAAACAGAACTTTAACTCTACGAGATTTTTACACCTTTGATAATGGTTGCATAGTCATGAAACTCTTCAAATGTGTTGGCAATTAATACTGGCAATTATAGTGGCAATACTGGCAGAGATTCACAGGAGGAAAAAGCTAAGAAGAAACAGATCCCTTAATGTAATATTCAGAACCTCAGCCACTGGATGTGGTAAAGTTTCACCTATATCATTCGACCAGCCCCACCAACTTAAACATCTTACGTACCCACCAACTGGATGTGGTAAAGTTTCACCAATAGATTATGTACTCACCTACATTTAACTCCTCTCACTGTGTATGCATGTATATAGCAAGGTAGATGATAAAATTAGAGTCCTTCAAATTGTTGTAAACATCAACATCAGATATCAATTGGGCCTACATTTTCTGTCACAAGAGCTACCATATATACCATAGTGCATGGATAGGAGTTAAATGTCATATGTGATTGCTTGAACCAAAGACCGGGATTAACAACCAAATTAAATAAAAGAGTAAAAAAGGCTTATGTCTTGCACGAAGTGCTGCCGGGCGAAATTGGGGGAGTAGGGGAGGCATCTATGAAAGACAAGTATGAGGCATTTTTGCACACAAGAACCCTGATGTTGTGTATATGATTGACTAAGATTAAACAATACAAAACACTAGTTTACCGATCAAAAAAAAATATGAAACATTTATTTCTTTTTATGAGTCTTCCATAGTTCCATATATTAAATAGTCTTACTTTATTGTTAGGTTTTTCCAAAGCTTCTAAAATTCTTGTCAAAGAAAAACTGAAGCTCTCAGCATTCAATAAATTTTATAGTTTGATTTATGGTTGAATAATATTACCAAATGACTAATGCGCAATCATACGGCAGGAAAAAAGAAGCTACCATTTTACTACTAACGACGTAGTTTACACATTGGACCACCTTATTCTGCCTCTATGATTTTCCCTTATGTTGTTTGTATTTTTCTATAATTTGTCATGTTCTTTTAACCTTCAGAATATACAGAACAAACATTTGCTTTACACTATAATGCAGGAAAGAA
>JAJOOO010018143.1:0-10357 GCA_029582685.1 Solanum piurae | reverse complement strand
ACATAGATTTAGTGTGATACTATCTAATGGGCTAGTGTCGATTGGTGCGAAGTAATAACTAAACCAAACATCGATTATGATGTCTAATATGAGGTAAAGGTAAGGGTTAGTAAATTATACACACGTAGCCGGACCAAGGTGCAGGGTGATATTCTCTAGATGCCGGACCAAGGATTTAGAGATACCTAAATTATCACTTTGCATATAGTGCACTAGGACAGGATTGTTATTACTAGGATTACTGCGTTATGAGCTTGTGGGGAACACGTATACCATAGTTATTTCTCTCATCTTGATAACAACCAAAATTTACTTTTGATTACTGATTACTTATTGAATTCTTACAATTTGTTTCACAAAACCCCCCTTTAATTAATTGTTTTGTTTTTGGAAGTAATTTGACTAATTGAATATAATTGTTGGTTAAAGTAAAGTCTAAACCAGTTTTCTCGTGGGATCGACCCCAACCTACAAGCTGGGTTCTTTACTTGATAACGATCGCTTGTGCTTCTTTAAAGAGGTGTAATTTGAGCGTATCAGTCATCCGTTCTTCTTTAAACAAGAATCCATTCCGATCTAGAGTTGAAATTGGTACCTTATGGCCGACGGAATGTAACAATTGTCAACATTAGCCGAGCCAATTGAGAGGCAATCAAAGGTGTGTAAACACGAGTGATTGTGAGTTTAATTTATTAACGCTAACATTGTTTGCTGCTTGTTTTTGTGAGTTGTTTTAATGTCAGGTACAATGGAGACAGGAGGAGATACTCAACCACCCATCGGAGAAATTACTTTGGCTACTTTGTTGGAAGCCTTGAACAATGTGAGAGGTGATATAGCACGGATGGACGGTAGGATTACTACGGTGGAAGGTCGAGTCAATTCCAATGACTCTACACCACAAGCCACCTTCCGTGCTTCTTCAAGTGGGAACGAACACCCTCACTCTCATACTCTCACACTCGGAACCCTCCACCAAACCTTGACATTTGTGCAATTGGGTTCAACTAGCCAAAGTACCCATCGACCATTCCATTTTCCGCTTAGTCAAGAAGCTCCACCAAATCAAAGCAATCCTTACCAAACCCCACCTAACAAAAATATTCCCTACCAAAGATCACAACCACAACCAAATCCCGTGAATGAGGTGAGGCATATTGAAGATCAAGGAGGTTATGAGGGTGAAGGTGAAGAATCACCATGGAATGAGTCACCAAGGAATCGACCAAGAGGTCAAATGTTGCAAGGTGGACCAAGAAGTAGATTTGGTCCAATGCCATTTGATAGGAGACAACATGGAAACCACCCTCAAGGTGGAAATCAATGTGGAGCCAATGTCGAACATGAAGTGGGTCATGAAGCTAGAGAAGAACATGGTAACCGCTATCATGGAGGGCATCAAAGGGGTTACCATTACAACGACCAAGGTGGCCATGGAGGCCGATATGTTGGCATCAACTCTATCAAAATGACTCTTCCGACATTCAAAGGGGAATGCAATCCCAATGCTTACTTAGAATGGGAGTTGCAATGTGACCGAATTTTCAATGTGAATGAATTGGCGGAGGTCAAAAGTAGTTGCTATGCTATTGTGCAATTCGAGGGGTATGTTGTCACATGGTGGGAGTACATGAAGAGGTATCACTTAGTTGTTCAAAAAGGTCATCCTCCACCATGGCCTGAGTTGAAAAGGTTGATGAGAGCTAAGTATGTGCCGGAAAGATACCGCCAAGGATTACTTGCCAAATTGTATAACTTGAGGCAGGGAAGCAAAAGTGTTAAAACCTATCATGACGAGTTCCAAAACATAGTCATGAAGTTGGAATATAGAGAAATTGAAGGGCATGCCGTGATCCGCTTCAAGGTAGGGTTGAACAAAGATATTTCTTCTAAGATGACCCTTCATAGGTTTGCTAATTTGAATGATGCTTTTGAGGCCACCCATGAGATAGAGCTAGAATTCAAGGAGGAGAAGGTGGCTAAGTACAAGACTTCATCTTCCAATTCATGGAGCAAGAACAAAGGGGGAGCTCAAACATCGTCGGGTTGGAACAAGGGTTCAGATGTTAAGAAGCCTTATGAGAAGAAGCCCTTCGAAGGAAACACTCCAAAGTACCCGCCTAGAGAAAAAGGTATCACAGACCCAACCAAGTTCCCTAAAGGTATTCAATGTCACAAATGTAGGGGATGGGGTCATATAATGTGTGAGTGTCCCAATCGACTAATTGCTCTACTTCAAGGAGGGAAACTATATCTTAGTGAAGAAAGAGAGCAAGAAGAAGGTTGTGAAAAAGATCCTCAAGAAGAAGATGAGTTCGAAGATGGGGAAGAAGAGGAACTAGACCTTTGTGTCAAAGAAGGAGAGAGTGCCGCTCCTCTATATGTGGTGAGACGAGCCATGGTTAGTAAGGCCTTGGATGATCCGAGCCAAAGAGAGAACTTATTTCACTCCAAGTGTTTCATCAATGATAATGTGTGTTCCTTAATCATTGATAGCGGGAGTTGTGCAAATGTTGCTAGCACTGCATTAGTGGAATTCTTAAAACTTCCTACCACTAAGCACACTACACCTTACAAACTTCAATGGTTGAGTGAGTGTGGAGAATTAAAAGTGCGTCGATAAGTGATGATCAAGTTTAAGATTGGGAAGTATCAAGATGAGGTTCTATGTGATATGGTCCCAATGCAAGCTTGTCATGTGCTGCTCGGGAGACCTTGGCAACATGATCGTTCAACCAAACATGATGGGAGAACTAACAAGTATTCACTTGTGTTTAATGATCACAAGTATGTTCTTCATCCTATGACCCACTCTCAAGTAACTGATATTTATCAAAGAATGAGTGAGTCGAGGGAAAAGAAGAAGCGTCAAGAGGAACATGTGGAGGCCGAGAACCAAGAAGAGGAGGAGAGGAGGAAGTTGAAAGGAAAGACCCAAGTGTCGTTGATTAATTACAAAGAAATAAGGGAGGAAATTGAGTCCGAGAGTTCTTTGATCCTTATCACACGTAGGGATCATGTGCTACAAACTAACAAGTCTCATTTTTCTCTTCCCAATTTTATTTCCTTTCTTTTGCAGGATTATGAGGATGTCTTCCCAAAGGAGCTTCCAAGTGAATTGCCCCCACTTCGGGGAATTGAGCATCAAATTGATTTTGTGCCAGGATCGCAATTGCCAAACAAGCCGGCTTATAGAAGCAATCCGGAGGACACCAATGAGCTACAAAGGCAAGTTGAGGAACTCCTCAACAAGGGTTATGTTAGAGAAAGCATGAGTCCATGTTTCGTGCCGGTTCTATTGGTTCCAAAGAAAGATTAAACATGGCGCATATGTGTTGATTGCCGAGCCATCAATAAGATAACGGTAAAGTATCGTCATTCTATCCCTAGGTTAGATAATATGCTTGATGAGTTGAATAGTTCTTGTGTGTTTTTGAAAATTGATCTTAGGAGTGGTTATTATCAAATCCGGATGAATCCCGGTGATGAATGGAAAACCGCATTCAAGACCAAGTTTGGTCTATATGAATGGTTGGTGATGCCATTTGGTCTCACTAATGCTCCTAGTACTTTTATGCGTCTCATGAATCATGCGATGAAACCCTTCATAGGGAAATTTGTGGTTGTCTATTTTGATGATATCTTGATTTATAGCAAGACCATGCATGATCATGTTGAGCATTTAAGATGTGTGTTTGATGTACTTAGGAAGGAACGACTTTATGCTAATCTTGATAAGTGTTCATTTTATGTTGATGAAGTTGTCTTCTTGGGTTTTGTTGTGAGTTCAAGAGGGGTTGAAGTTGACAAGTCTACAATTGATGCTATTAAGAATTGGCCAATTCCGAAATCCATAAGTGATACTCAAAGTTTTCATGGGTTGGCTAGTTTTTATAGGCGATTTGTCAAAGGCTACCTTGGCAAGGGTTCTAACATCGCCTAAGGTCCCAAGGAGCTGCAATTGGAAGTTCATCACTCGGTGAGTTGAAGAGCAATCGGTGCATTGCCCAATGGCTTAGGCGATGACCACCAGATCACCTAATGTCCAAACAGGCGTCAGGAGCAGGGTCCATCGCCAAGTGTACAGGAGGCCCATCGGTGCATCGCCCAATGGACTCCAAGACCGCCAAAAGTTACAGCATGCCTTCAAGGGAGAAGCCAAGGGAGCATGCACATCGCCGACCAGTTGGCGCATCGCCGAGCCCAACTTGGCTCGCTCATTGGCCCATTTCGGGTCACTTTTGGGCCCATTTATGTAATTATCCTTAGCACTATAAATAGGCATCTTAGGGTTCATTTTAGGGAGACTATTTTGAATATTGATGAATGATAAGTTTAACTCCTTGTGTGAGTGTTGAAAGCTTGGTAAGCTTTTGTTGAACATTGTTTAGAAACGAGGGTTGCTTGGGATATCGATTCCCTTGAGGTCTTCGTAAGAGGTAGGTGTTATTGTAGGATTAACGGATCGAGGTCATTGGGTTTAATATACCCTTTGATCGCTTTTTGTTTCCTCTTTGTGTGTATATCTATTTATCTTGATTAGGTGCTTGTTTAGGGATTGTAATTGGAGGTTTTGGGATTTAATGCATCCTTTAGTTGCCAATTGTTCCTCTTCTTGTGTCTCTTCTTCTATCTTTCTTTCGTTTTCGCTGTTTATCGTCTTAAGTGGTATGTTGTCACATGGTGGGAGTACATGAAGAGGTATCACTTAGTTGTTCAAGAAGGTCATCCTCCACCATGGCCCGAGTTGAAAAGGTTAATGAGAGCTAAGTATGTTTTTTTATGTGACTCTCACAAGGGGAATCACAATCGATGCGGAAACAAAAGAAAAGATAGAAGAATAGACACAAGAAGAGGAACAATTGGAAACTAAAGGATGTATTAAATCCTAAAACCTCCAATTACAATCCCTAAACAAGCACCTAATCAAGATAAATAGATAGACACACAAAGAGGAAACAAAAAATAATCAAAGGGTATATTAAACCCAATGACCTCGATCCGTTAATCCTACAATAGCACCTACCTCTTACGAAGACCTCAAGGGAATCGATATCCCAAGCAACCCTCGTTTCTAAACAATGTTCAACAAAAGCTTACCAAGCTTTCAACACTCACACAAGGAGTTAAACTTATCATTCATCAATATTCAAAATAGTCCAAGTCTAAAATGAAACCCTAAAGGCCTATTTATAGTTTTAGGCTTTATTACATAGTTGGGCCCAAAAGTGACCCAAAATGGACAATGGGCGAGCTAAGTCGGGCTCGCCCATCCCTCTTGGCGATCCGCCCAATGGGTTCGGCGAGGGATCCTGTGTGATTCCTCCTTCCAGCCTCTTCTGGAACTTTGGACGGTCTGAGAGAGGCATTGGGCGATGCGCCGATGGGCCTCCAGTCCATTTGGCGATGGATCCAGCTCTTGCCAACGCACTGTAACTTTGGGCGACGCGCCAAAGGGCCTTTTGCTCGCCCAAGTGCCAGTGTTGGCCATTCTCTTCCGTTCACTTGCCCAAGCGATCTTCCACGCATGTGAACCTTTGTTTGCCACCATTACAAGCCCACGAACATCCATCCTTTCACGGTTTTGGTGCGGGCCGCGAGAGCGGTACCAAATCGAGGCAAACTCTGAATACTAGATATGACCTCAAAATAACAGGGGGGTGAACAACTCTTCCACACATTGGAGTTCCCAAGCTTGGCAATGAATTAAAGGCCTCGAGGCAATCCATTTTACATCACTACATGCTAACAAAAACATAATGCAATATTCGTACCAAAACGAATATTAATCATCTTGATCAGTGTGGTTCAAAATACTTACCTTAATTCTTCGAGCCCTGATTCTGAAGGATGACATTTTTAGTTTATCAATTTTCAATGGTTTCCTTCATTTTGTAAATCTGCCTCATAGAGAAAAATCTTGTATTCAGTAAGTGTAGTAGCATGCATGGCTAGCATATCTTTTGCACCATATTTTGTATTTTTTAATCAATGTTTGAAATTTCTGTAGTGATTTGGCTCTCCCTAGTTTCATCTGGACAACTAGCATAAAGTCCAGCTCAAGAATTTAGTTGTCAAAACTGCTATTCACAACACCAGGAAACTCCCAAAAATGGGATAATCTGCATACTTATAGAACAAATCACTGCACAACTTCAGCGTCTAAATTCAGGTGTCACACGTGATGCTAACAGGCTAAGATACCATGCTCGTTCTCCCGAAGATGTGGTTTCTCTACTAATCAATAGTTTCTGTTGTTAGTAACAATCGAGGTCAATACTTTTTTCTTCTTCTTCCTCCTCTTCTTATTCTTCTCTCCCTATTCTAAATTTTTTCTTCTTATACTCTATTTCAAGCAACTGAGTGATAATAAGTTGAGTCAGTGTATAGGAAGTTAAAATCTATATACAAACACATACTCTGCTAAATAACTGACCACATCATATTCACATAATATAATATATGCTGCTGAAAGGAGATAGTGCTCAACAACAGCCTCCTAATTATTATAATCCATATAGCTACCTGTATGGAATTGGTAACGGTCCTTACTACATGACGAGCACTAGTAATAACACAGTGGTAAATGCAAACCTTTACAAAAATGGGATAAGATGGGCAACTCCCCGAGGTTTTACTAGTCATGTGTGGAGTCAAGGGTGTTCGATTTGGTGCCAGTTGTTCAAGGTAAAGTGGCAACAAAGCGATTCAGGATGTTTGGAGTAAATATTATCTCTATTTTCTTGTGTTTGCACTTCATTTGTATTTGCGTCACTATTATCTTGTGTTTGCACTCCATTTGTATTTGCTTGCACACTGTCAGTGGTTGTGGGACTTGTTGTTTTGAACATGGTTCATTCGTCGCCCTCCATAAGTGGTGTATAGGTGTTGTTGTGATTATCCATAGAAATGTTTTTCTGAAAGTGTATTTTCCTATGATCAGCCCTATTATCTTCATCCAGTTCCTGACTTATAGATTTTTGCATAAACTTGTTGATCACCCCAATTGGTTCACCATCATAATCATTTCTTTTCTTTTCTTTCTACAGACATTGCATCAATAGATATGTATAATGTTATGTGTGTGGTAGTTACTCCAAACACACACCCAAAATTATTTAAGAAATATATTGTTTAGGTTTTATTATTGTGGAGATAGGTGGGTGTAAAATATTAAAGATTTGAATGAGTCATTGCAAACAATAATAGTAAACCTTTTGAATATCATATCTATGCTAGATTTCTCTTATTTATTTAAAGGACATTAAACTTTTATTACTTGTTATCAAAATGATATTTTGGTGCATTGTATGATATCATTTATGCTCTTTTGTAGGTGTTGAAAATGGAGTTGCTATTTTGTTTAGACCATTATAATATGTTGCTAGAACCGTTGAAGTAGGTAAAGAGAACTGTTGCAATAGGTAACATAAGTGTTGCAATAAGCCATATAAACGTTGCAATAGGTCACTTAAAGCACTAACTTAATATAGAAAAATAACCGTTGCTAAAGGTCTATGGCGACGGTTATGAACCGCTGCATAAACTAGATACCTCTGTTGCACCAGAGAAATTAATAACCGTCGCTATAGGGGAATGCTACGGCGACGAATATTGTGAACCGTTGCAGAAAATCCTATGGCCACGCGAGCTGATGTAACGCGTTATAAACCATTGGGATAGCTCTATGACAACGGTTTACATACACTACAAGAAAAGAGTGAATTACATGGGAATTTTTCTGGGGATTAATATGAAAATTTATAGGAAAATAAGTTACCTGGAAATTTTCATACTAATCCCGAGAAAATCCTCATGTAATTCACACTTTTCCTGTAGTGATACCTATAGCAACGGTTTTCTCTGTGTTGGAATAGGCCCATTTTCCAGTAGTATATGACATCATGATTTTTCTTGTATTTACATACTTGTATATTGTTTAATATCTATTATATTTAACTAGAGACAGTAATTAATATAAGATACTTTATTTTATTTTTTAGATTATCTTTTAGAAAATGAATATGCACATTTGCATACGTTAAGAAGTCAAGCAATCTTTTCTTTTTTTTCAACCAAACACTTTAGGTCAGATCCTGTCACTGACATTGCTGAGACTAAATTTTTTATCTATATGTTAAATAGATATAAATAAGAATATTTTAATCCTAGGAATCAATTTAATTTGACAATGATCAAATTTTCTTTTATAGTTATCCCTAATTACTTGTTCATTTTGACAAATCAAGAAAGAATAATTTGTTTTACCTATTATACTCTCAATTAATTACTTTGCAAAAGGTAGAACTTTTTGAAAATCTTAAATTTTTTAATTCATCCACTTCATAATTAATAGAGATAAAATGGTAAACTCACTATATCAATATTTATTTTCTTAATATATGTGTCAATTCAAAAGTGGACAAGTAATTAGGGACAAAAGACTTACCGGTAGATATCATTTTAAATCCCAATAGCATTTACATTGAGGTGTGTATATACAATTAAACTCCTTGAGTAGTTGAAGTTGTGAATTTAAAGTGTCCTTTGGTAGGAGCTATTAGAATCATAATACATATATTAGCTTTGATATTATTCAATTCCTTATTTCGCAGTATTTTTATTCTATGTATAACTAATATATCGATCAATTATATATCTTATTCAATATTACTTTTATATGTATGTAAACCATGAATTAACAAATACCAGATACTATTTCTATTCAAATAGATCCTATATATTCATTTTTGTTTTTATGCTAATACACCATATTTATTTAATACAATAAAATAAACTATCGGTAAAAAAAAAATTAGTATCACTAAACCCAATTTATTAATCACGGTATTATTGATACTTATTTATACACCCTAACCAACGACCCATTAAAGTTATATGTAGGGAAAATGGTCTGAAAAATACTTGAACTTTCATCGAAATTGTTATTACGATATCAAACTTTACGAAGGACCTTTTACCCCCTGCACTATTTAATAGTGTATTTTAAAAGTATATATGTGTCCATGTGGACACATTACTATTTAAAATTATGCAATTTTAAATATTTAACTCTAAATTTAATTAATATAATATATTAACTTAAAATCGTAATAAAAATTTATAAATTTTAAATTTTAATTCCGCGTGCATTCGTAGGCACAAAGTTGAAATTTTTTAACATGGTAGAGGCACAACCAAGTGAGGCTCCATTAACTTTTTGACACATGGATAAGTGGGCCATATATCTACTTTAAAGCTATAATGCTACCACTAACAAGAGAGAGAAAATATATTTTACACAATAAATTGAGTTGAACATACATAAAAAATGCAAGAGAAATTAAAACGTGGGTTTACTTCTTCTTTATTTTAATATTTTGAGATTATATTGAATATGTTATTGTCACGACCCGAGAGCACCCCCTAGTCGTAACCGGCGTACTCGACCTCTCGGAGGTCTAATACAAGCCTCTTAGCATTCATTCATCGCATAGATACAAAAAAAAACCATAAGTGATTAAAAACTTTCTTCACACACGAAGATACTTTCATTAAATAACAAGCTGAAGACTTTCTAGACTTTATACACGATGTTTCAAAACCATCTAATACCTTTAGAGTACAACATTGGGACTAAGCCCACTCAAACCCTATAACTAAACTACAAGACATAAAGGAACATGTAGGGTATTGTCCTCGAATCTATGAGGACTCACCAAGTCTTCATCTTCAACACTTAGAAACCTATCAAGTAGCCATGACATGTCACCATCTCCCAATCCCTACACTTTAGTCAAAAAGGGAAAAAAGAAAGGGGTTAGCACAATTAAGTACTAAGTACGGAAACTATGCAAAAACATGCTTCAACAGACATTTACAAAGAATATATGCTTTCATATCATTTTGATAAAACCTTCACTTCACAAGTATAAGAGGCATAATACAAGTCAACATTCACATATATAGGAATATATGCTTTCATATCATTTTGATAAAACCTTCACTTCACAAGTATAAGAGACATAATACAAGGCAACATTCACATATAAGACCATAGCCAACCATACACATACTCTACATATATCCATATACAACCCATGCTTAACTTTAAAAGAACACATGCCATTTCATTACCATAGGACCTCTACCTAATATAACCTTAAGACACACTTGAGTGAGACAAGAAATGGCCGCCCATACAACCTCTTCAATTACACTTAAGTGTTCCTCAAGATTACCTTAGATAAGGACATTTTCTTTATAACATAACATCAATAGACCAACATTCTTTAAGAAACCATTTAGGAGACCTTCAAGCACATAAGGGGACTTTCACATAATAGTCGTTAGACTT
>JAJOOO010018141.1:0-12386 GCA_029582685.1 Solanum piurae | reverse complement strand
CTAGTTCAACCAACTCATAGTACCTCTTCCCAAGAAAGGCCCCATTTCTTAGTCATAGCCAATCTAGGTTCATAAGGATAACTCATTTGACTTTCTTAGATAAGGATTCTCATGCCGTTCCGGCTCCATCCATCTCTAAGTCTATCATTTCACTCAAGAAGGGAACATCACCCTAAGGCCCATCCTTCAAGGTTATACATTTACTTAGGAAAGCTAGACTCATGAAAAGGCACTATGCTTAAGTCTACCAATTCAAGTCTTGGCCTAGAATTCCTCTTTTAGCATTTATAGGAAGAGCTCCATTACTAAGTCATAGCCCAACCAGACATTCATTTACAATCAAGCTTTCATGACACAAGACAAGATACTCAAGTCTAGCATATGAGCTACAACATCATCTTATAAAGACTCATCATAGTCCATCATCACCACATATCACCATTTCAAGAGAAACATGCTTTCACATTAGCATAATAACACTTTATACAATATCACACTAATACCATTAGAACATCTTCACATTATAGCTTCACACAAACTTTACATATAGCTTCATATAGGACTTTACATATAGCCTCATATGTGTATAATAATGCAACAATATAATAACACTCATATAATGTCCTTCATGGCCTCAATTCACAATAATACAATATTAGAATAAGATATAACACTTCCACCAAAGGTGGATTCAACCTACCAACAACAATCAATTCAATAAAGAGGGTTCAAGCTTTCTTACAATAATCCAAAGCCATAGCCAAAATCACCAAAATCCAAGCAATCACCAATACTTCACCCATAAGGCTTACCACCCTTAACTCACTCATTATCAACCATTAATCATGAATAAACATTAAACAACACAAGAGATATCCATACAATTCACTTTACACATAATTCCATCAACTTTGAATTTATAGAAATAGACCCACTTCATAGCAAATTTTAGGGTTTCGTAGAAGACAAGGGTTCATGGAGTATTTCATTCAAAAACCACAAACAAACATCAATTAATCCATATCCAAACGTTTCAAATTATTTTCATGCAAGAACCCTTGATATAATTCAAAAACAAGCTTTTAGTCACTTTTTGAAAACATTGCAAAATCCTTTGAAATTGACTCTAGGATGAAGATGAGTCCTTTATAAAGATCCCCCATACCTTAGTTGATGAATTCCCAAAGAAATTTGATGAAGAAATCTTTGAATCCAAACCCTAGTTCCCACTTCTCCTTGTTCCTTGAGTTGAGAGAGAAATATTGAGAGAGAAGAGCTTTGGAGGTTTTGATTTGGGTATTTGAGAATAATAAGTTAAAGGAAGGTTTTAAGACTTAAAACTATTTATATTAATGATATAAAACATTTGAAATCCACCCCACATGTTAAAGACTTAAAACGAAATTACTTAAAAACTCTTCACTTGGGCAGCCCCGTCAGGGACCACGCCCACTTGGACGGGTCATCCTGAATGGCACCACGGCTCATGGTGGTTCCCGTGGTCCCTTGACCAGTGGGACTCTCCACCATGTCAAGACCTCAAGGGCCCAAGGCATTTTCACGGAGGCTCCCACGATCCGTGGTGCACTCCACGAGTCTTGGTGGAGCTCACGAAGATGAGGCAGCACTTAGGCAAAGTTGCCATGCCTTCCTTGAGACCAAGTGATCTTCACGCCTAAGTATACGGACCATCTAGGGCACCACTGGTCGTGGTGGTGCCCGTGGTCTTTGGGGCAGTGAGCAGCCAACTTGGGACAACCTTGGATTTTTGGCTAAGGCTTTCCCCTTTTGGCTTGGCTCCTTGTCTAGCACCCTCAACCAACCTAGATTAGGTCTCATAGAATGGAATCTAACACGTGCCTTGACGTTGACTCACGAAACTCTTTCAACTAGACTTTAAAGGTCAAAACTCAACATTTAAACAAGTTACTAACTTCTAAAACACATGAGAACCTCTAGTCCATCCTATTTCATTTTAGGGTTGTTACATAATCACATAATGCATATAGACTTATACTTACTTGTCAATGCCTCAACTACGCATCTTCATTCTTCTCATCAATCTGAAAGAGATGAGGATACTTCAATTTCATTGCTTTTTCCCCTTCCCATGTAACTTATTCTACTTGTTGGTTCCTCCATAATACTTTTACAGAAGCTACTTCTTTATTTCTTAACTTCCTAACTTGTCGATCTACAATAGCAATGGGTACTTCTTCATAAGTGAGATCTCTCGTAACATGTACATCTTCAGTAGGAGTAATACGAGATGGGTCACCTACGCATTTTCGAAGCATTGAGACATGAAACACCGGATGAACGGTTGAAAGCTCTTTAGGTAACTCTAACTCATACGCAACTTGGCCAATTCTTTGGATAACCTTATATGGCCCTATATAGCGTGGACTCAACTTTCCCTTTTTACCAAACCTCATCACCCCTTTCATTGATAACACCTTCAAAAACACCCAATCCCCTATAGAAAATTATAGTCCTGTCCTTCTAACATCCGCATATGATTTATGTCGACTTTGAGCTGTTTCTAGCCGTTGTTGTATCACTTTGACTTTTTCCATAGCTTGATGAACAAGGTCTGGCCCAAATAGGGCAGTTTCACTTGCTTCGAACTAGCCAACCGGGGATCTACATTTTTCTACCATACAAAGCTTCATAAGGTGCCATTTTAATACTTGAATGGTAGATATTACTATAAGTGAATTCAATAAGCGGTAGATGATCATCCTAGCTACCCTTGAAGTCTAATACACAAGCTCGCAGCATATCCTCAAGTGTTTGAATTGTACACTCTGCCTGACCGTCTGTTTGAGGGTGAAAAGTTGTACTTAAATTCACTTGTGTTCCCAAACTCTTCTGAAATGACTTCCAAAAATTTGCAGTGAATTGAGCTCCTCTATCAGATATTATAGAGATTGGCAGTCCATGTAGTCGAACTATCTCTTTAATATACAACCTTGCATACTCCTCAGCTATATAAGTAGTCTTCACCGGCAAGAAGTGCGCTGCTTTAATGAGTCTGCCAACTATTACCCATATGGAGTCAAACTTACGAAATGAGCTAGGCAAACCAGTGACAAAATCCATGTTGATCATGTCCCACTTCCAAATTGGAAGTTCTATACACTGCATATAACCTCCGGGGTTTTGGTGCTCTACCTTTACTTGTTGACAATTTGGACATTGAGCTACGAATTCCGCAATGTTCTTCTTCATGTCCCCCTACCAATACATTTCTTTCAAGTCATGATACATTTTAGTTGAACCCGTATGGACAGAATATCTTGAATGATGTGCTTCCATCATAATCCTCTTGCTTAATTCATCTACGTTAGGTACACACAATCTATTTTAACACCGAAGTACTCCCTCTTGCGTAAGCTCAAATGCCTTAGTCATACCCTGTTGTACATTCTCATCAAGCTGTAATATAATAGGATCAGTGTACTGCTTCTCTTTCACTTCCACTACTAATGAGGATTCTGCTGCATTTTGAACAACAACCCTTTCGTCCAAGATTCAAGAAGGCGAACCCCCAAGCTAGCTAGTTGGCATAGATCCTTAGTAATTCCCTGTTTTTCTATAGACTGCCCGTAAGTGGTTGCCATTATTTTATGACTTAATGCATCAGCTACTAAATTTTCTTTCTTGGGATGATACAAGATATCAATGTCATAATCTTTTAATAGCTCAAGCCATCTTCGTTGCCTTAGATTTAGGTCCTTTTGCTTAAAGATATATTCCAAAATCTTATGATCAGTGTATATGTCAACATGAACTCCATACAAGTAGTGGCGCCATATCTTGAAAGCAAATACAATTGCTGCTAGCTCTAGATCATGAGTTGGATAATTTTTCTCATGTGGCCGCAACTGCCTTGAGCCATAAGCTATTACTTTACCATGCTGCATCAATACACATACTAGGCCCACTCCCGAAGCATCACAATACACTAAATACCCTTTTGTTCCTTCTTTCACATTCATCACTCCACTGAAACTTGGTTTCTTTGTGTGTTAGCTTTATTAAGGGTGCAACAATGTAAGAGAATCCTTCAACGAACCTTCTATAATAACCTGCCAATCCAAGGAAACTATGGATCTCCGTAGGCGTTGTAGGTTTGGGCCAGTTTTTCATGGCTTCTATCTTCTGGTTATTAGCCCTTATTCCTTCATCGGATACAATATGACCTAAGAATGCCACATATTTCAACCAGAACTTCGCATACAACTTACGATCACGAAGAATTTATAAAACGTGTCGCAAGTGATTAGCATGGTCATCTTCCGATCTTGAATACACCAAAACGTCATCTATGAATACTATCACGAATACATCTAGAAATGGCTTGAATATCCTATTCATCAAATCCATAAAAGCTGCTGGTGCATTTTTTAGCCCGAATCACATGACTAAAAACTCAAAATGACCATACCGTGTCCGAAAAGCTGTCTTGAGAACATCTTTGTCTTTGACCCTTACTTGGTGATAACCTGATCTCAGGTCGATCTTTGAAAAACACCTAGAACCTTGTAACTGATCAAACAAATTATCAATTCTAGGGACGGTATATTTGTTCTTAATGGTTACCTTATTCAACTGTCGGTAATCGATACACATTCTTAAGTAGCCATCTTTCTTGTGTACAAATAAAATTGGTGCTCCCCATGGGGACATACTAGGCCTTATGAATCCTTTTTCTAATAAGTCTTTTAATTGCTCCTTCAACTCCCGTAATTCTTCCGGGGTCATTCTATATGGAGGGATGGATATAGGTTGAGTATTTGGAATCACATCAATACCAAGCTCTACTTCTCGTTCTGGAGGCAAACCCGGAAGATCTTCAGGAAATACATCAGGAAACTCATTCACTAGCGGAATGGATGGAAGAGTTGGTGGCTCTGCATCTATATTTTCACTCTCACTAGATAATATATGTATCCTTTCGATATCATCTTCTTTGCCTTAAGATAAGAAAAAAATTTACCTCTTGGCCCCAATATTACCTTTCCATTCAAGGACTGCCTCTTTGGGAAAATAAAAATGCACCATCTTAGTTCGGCAATCTACTGTGGCATAACAATAAGCTAACTAATCCATACACATTATAACATCAAAATCTACCATTTCTAGATCAACAAGGTCAGCCAATGTATCACGATCACAAACAGTTACAATGCAATTATGATAAACCCTTCTAGCTATAATAGACTCACCAATCGGTGTAGACACTTCAAATGGCTTCACTTATAATTCTGGTGTTCTTTTAAACATTTCTGCAATCAATGGAGTAACATATGAAAGTATAGACCCCGGATCAATTAATGCATATACAATATGTGAAAAGATGGACAATGTATCTGTAACCACATCCGGTGAGGCTTCTAAATTTTGTCGATCCCCTAGAGCATATGTGCGATTCTAAACTCCACTAGAACTTGATGCTCCCCTAGTTCCTCTACCACGACCAGTAGGCATATGTCCCTTACCCAAAGAAGGTGCTGATGATGAGGATGCAGCAACTGATCTAGTAGGTTATGCCACACCACCCACACCTCTATGAGGGCTATTTCTCATCATATGACCCGGTGTACCACACCAAAAACAAACATTTATCCCAAACTGACATACACCTAAATGATTTCTTCCCCATTGTTTACATGACTGTCGAGGAGGTCTTGATAAGCGCATACTTCCCTGCTCTTGGTACCCCGCTGTTCGTGAACCTTGGCTTTCACCTCTTTGCCCAAACTAATTGCTCCTAGACTCTTCAAACCGAGGTGGGGCACTAGC
Organism: Solanum piurae; assembly: GCA_029582685.1. NCBI lineage: Eukaryota > Viridiplantae > Streptophyta > Magnoliopsida > Solanales > Solanaceae > Solanum > Solanum piurae. The sequence goes on along the minus strand of JAJOOO010018141.1, from coordinate 6,578 downwards.
TGTAGAGTAGGAAGATGATGGCCTAGGCGGTCTGTTAAAGAACCAAGGCCTTAACTCACCTTGGGATGGTGTAAACTGCCCCATGGATCTGACCCTCTTTGAATGCCCTGTTTCTGACTCTTGTGTCCTTCTTCTTTGCCTTTGATCCTCCAACTTTTGCACAAAAGCTTGCATCCTTGCTATATCCATATCTTTATTCAACGAAGCAATGGTACAATCTCTAACCAGATATGAATCTAATCTATCCACATATCGATAAACTATATCCTTCATTGTAGCTACTACATTAGGAGCATACCTGGACAAGGAATTAAATTTGAGAATGTACTCTCTCACACTCATACTTCCTTGGTAGAGATTTAAGAACTGATGTGAATGGGCCTCTCGGATCTCCAATGGCAGGTAATGGTCAAGGAATGCCTTTTTGAACTATTTCCATATAGCTGAAGGTGCATCTATTCCCTTAGATTTCTTCCAAGCTTCATATCACAATATAGCCACACCCTTTAATCTATATGTTTCTAGCTCAAGTGCTTCTTTACCACCTACATGCATAACATTGAAAGTGCGTTGGATCTGATCTATAAAGTCTTGTGGATCTTCATTAGGATCTGACCCGGTGAATGATGGAGGGTCCAAATTAAGGAAGTCACGTATCAGCATGCCAGCTGCTCTATCTACACCACTAGTACCTGCGACTAGACCTTCTTGCCTTTGGCCGTGGCCAGTAACTATACGAGTCAATAATTGGACTACATTCCTCAAATATTGCTCGGTAGCAATAATAGTGGGTTCTTGAGGTGCAGCTTCCCTCCTTAGATCTTCTGGAGATGGAGGGGTCGGGGAAGTCTGTGATAGAGACTCATCTTGAGCCTTACTTTGAACAGCTTGATTAGGTGGTGATTGGCTGGTCCCTTTTTGGGCAGCCACATCTACTCGCTTACCTGTACTTTTACTCCTTCTCGTAACCGGTATCTTTGCTATAATAAAGCAATTCAGAAGTTAGATACGATTCACCTACAACATTGGTTCTATCGCACAATCGAAGAAATGAAAGAAAGGAGACAACTTCTACATGTCCCGTAGCCTCATGTTTATAAATGTGGTGCAGAACACATCCATAAGCAAGACTGTACACAGACACGGCTTTGTAGACTCCCTAGGATGACCTGCTCTAATAAAACTTTTGTCACTCTTCAAATCCCATTAAAACGGATAGGGACCCGATGCCCTAAAGGCCCGAGAGAACCAACATGTAACCTATTCTTACTATGCATATAACTATGACAATCTTGTGACAAGTTCACATAGGATGCAGCGATACAAACCAACATAAGTAGACCAAAAACTTATATACAAGACTTGGCCGTTGAGGCCACAACTTGTGAAGATGCAGCTGAACCATATACATAAGTCTACAAAGCCTCTAAAAGATAGAAAACCTTAGAGTAGGTTGAGATAGACCCCGTCTTACCATTAACTACGATACAATACCAAAATGAATCTATCAAGGACTCAGTATAGCTCCGAATCAATCTGGAGCTCACCAAACGTAGTTGAGTGTCGTGTGCTCCTACTGAGGATGTCTACTAGCTAAAGTACATGTGCCTGCAGCATGAAATGCAGCGTCCCCCGCGAGGTACGTCAGTACGACAAAATATACTGAATATGTAAGGCAATAACATATATAAAATAAGAGTTCGAACGAAACCAAGTATAAATATATGTGTGCATAAATCAGAACAGGAGACCACCTTTGTTAACTCTTTTGGGATCATGTATGTTATATTTTTGTCTTTACCTTTCTTTGTGTTATGCTCTTTATAAGACATGTGGTACGAATGACCAACTGATCAGTGGTAGAAGAAGATGACCCATGCTAGGCATTTTAACCCCTGGGATGCGGTCCTCATAATTACACAAATTGGGATCGGCCCACGCTAGGATTTCGCCCCTGAGATGCCACCTTTCTATACCAATTGGGATCGGCCCATGCTAGGCTTTCACCCCTAAACTGCCACCCCTAATTATATAGATTGCTTCACTTGGATTATTTTCTCTTTCAGATTATTGTTTTGATGGTCATAATCATTTTTTATATTTGGAACTACATACCAGTAGTTGAAGACATGAAAATAATACTTCATGGCAGTAACAATGACATAAGGAGCTATGTAACATCAATGCATTACTTGTGAGCTTAAATGACACAATTCACTTCAATTGACTAAGAGGAGGATTCACCAAACTTGCTTTTGGAAATACCATTTCTATACCAGCACATAGGAGGATAATTACACACGTATAGAGTAGTGAACATATAATGAAGTAATTCTATACACTAAGGAGAGGGGGAAATATTGTTAGCTATTTGGAGATCATACGCTGCTACCATGTTTCCTTTACTAGGAATAGAACTTAGGAAATTCACCTATTGATTAATTGCAAGTATCAATTTCATGCCGAAGAATATTGAATCGAATAGCCTTACATACCTTATCCTCTGACCAATACAACTATCACGATTCAGCCTCCCCTTTTAGGTTTCCATCTACAATTTAAGTCATGATAAACTAAAATTAGCAGCTATCACACCATGAGTCTAATAAAATAGTAGATAACATGACGGATAATGAGTCCACACAGCCCTCAAAATAATGTGTATCACCACACCCTCCTTCTCTGCCCAATACATACATTATATATCCTTTTCCAAGATTACCCAAGTTGCACGAACAACAATACACATAAAACAACCTCAAATATTCTTTATCATACAACCAATTATTGAACTCACTACCCCATTTAGTTCTTTATGACAACACACCTATAATTCCTCACTCAAACTCATACTTATGAGGAAGAAAATGGAGCAGTCACCTTACCTCAATTTATGCAACTTCTCCTTATAACTTGAATTCCTCTAGAACTTCAACTTCCCTTCAACACTTAAACCAAAGAAGAAGAGAAAAGTATCTTAATAACCAAGGAAGTGAGCAGTAGCTTCTGGAAATATTATGCCTTTATGCTTATACTTGAGCATTAATAACATGTTTTCCTAATCATCCATGGGAGAATTAAGCTAAATTCATAAGTGTTTTCACTTACCTTATCTTGCAGAGATGACGGTTTCTTCAAGAACCCTAGAAGAGCTTTAAGGTTGTTGTTTTAATCCTTAAGAGAAAAGAGAGAGAGAGAGAGCTGGAGTTAATCCTCAATATTGTGTGTTAAAATGAGAGAGAATAGCAGCCAATATATATTATATTGAGCTTCTTTCACCTTTAAGAATATCTTCTAGAAAGCTTCATTTTCAGCCACTAATTGGTCAAGTAGGTGATGCACTTGCTTATGTACATCAAGCAGCTCAAAAGGTCAAACTAGGTGATGCACCTACTTGCTTTCACTTGGGCTTAAATATTGGGCTTTGACAGATTTGGCTGCTGGGCTTAAATTTTATTTTTCTTTTGTTTAACTTAGTTTGGGCCTCAATTGAGTCTACTAGCATAGGCCCAAATCTGATCCATAAACCTTGGCCTTTTAAACCTAGCTCCTCTACCACGACCAATAGGCATTTGTCCCCTACCTAAAGAAGGTGCTGACGATGAGGATGCAACAACTGATCTAGTAGGATGTCCCACACCACCCACACCCCTATGAGGGTAATTTCTCATCATATGACCCGGTGTACTACACCAAAAACAAACATTTGTCCCAAACCGACATACACCTAAATGATTTCTTCCGTATTGTTTACATGACTCTCGAGGAGGTCTTTATAAGCTCATACTTCCCTGCTCTTGGTACCCCGTTGTTCATGAACCTTGGCTTTCACCTCTTTGCCCAAATTGATTGCCCCTAGACTCTTGAAACCGAGGTGGGGCACTAGCTGTAGAGTAGGAAGCTGATGGCCTAGGCGGTCTGTTAAATAACCGAGGCCGAAACTCACCTTGGGATGGTGTAAACTGCCCCATGGATCTGGCCCTCTTTGAATGCCCTATTTCTGACTCTTGTGTCCTTCTTCTTTGCCTTTGATCCTCCACCTTTTGCGCAAAAGCTTGTCGTAACACCCTTCAAAATGAAGTAGGATAAAGTAGAGCCTCACATGGGTTTTTATGCATAAATAATTTGTAAAAATAATGAAGAATAGCCTTTTTAGTCAGTTTTAAAGAGTTTGGAAATCAAACGTCAAGGGACGACCAAGACGTTCGGAAACTAGTCTTTTACGTGTTGGTGTGTTCTAGTATGGTGTTCATGTTTCTATGTGCTGTTCGGAGTCTAAATTCAGTGGAGGTGACCCTAGTGTCTTAATAAATGTTTTTAGGGTCAAAATGTTTGAATACGACACCCCGGAACAACCCTAAGGGTCTCCGAGGAGGACCCCAACCTTTGGCCAAACAAGCTGTCAAGGCAGCTTGAAGTTGTGCATGGAGGGAGTGGCTCCACGTCGCGGGCCTGCTCCACCAATGGCCAAAACGTGTCTCTGCGTTGCGGAGACATCGCGGACTCTACTGTCTCAGAATTTAATTTATGAAACTTGTGGGAACACCTCCGCGTCGCGAACTTGATCCCCGACAAAATCTGCGAAAATAAAACTCAAGTTTGACTTGTTTAAAAGGTCCAACTAAGTGAAGGGTAGTTTGGGGAATTATTATAAACGGTTATTCTACATATTTTAGGGTATTTTAAGTTGGTTAAAACTCCAAAACTTAGAATTAGACCCCATTCTTCAAATTGACCCTTCCCTCTCAAAAATAGATTCTCTTAAAACTCCATTGAAGACCGTAATGAAGCTTAAGCTAGAAGATGGGTTTTCAACTGGTTTCTTCTTCAATTTCTCGGGTCTTCAATAATTAAGGTATGGTAACTCTTGATTATAGAATAACCTCTCATTCAAGGAGTTCTATCAAAGATTTTCAAAAGTGATTCAAAGACCAAAATTCCCAATTTTCAATCTAAACATGGGTCCTTTGTCAAACAATTTTATAAATCATTCTATTGATGAATTGATGTTGAATTAAGGTTTTTAAGATAGATTTCAAAGGAATTCTTGAAGAACCCATGATCCCCTAATTCTCTAAAATTGGCCTAGGATGTGGGTCTTTGTGAATATGATTGAATTGTACTTAGATTATGTTTATGTTAGTGAATTACATTGTTTATTCCTATTTCTATCTATGTCAATTGATTATGAATGGTTGAGGATTGATCCATGATGATCATGGCTTGGAGAATTGGTAAGTTGACCTAACTTCTAGTCTATAGTATGAGAATTGATGTTGTGTGGTTTGGTCCACTTATGGTGGCAGTGTTTACTTCTACTCTATTTATGCATGTTGAGATCATGGCCTTTGAAGGCAATAGATGTGAAGTGAATTGATGATTATGATGCATATGTTTATGAAGTTGTGCCATGAAGATTATGTATGAAATCCTCAATGCTAGCATGAGGTTTAAAGTGTGTTGATGATGAGGAGTATAATGTGAATGATAATGTTAGGGATAAGGTGTGGTCTACATGATTGATTATGTTAAGTACTATTCCGGAATGACCCCTACCTATATGACCCCTATATGAATGTGTGATCGTATACATGTTAGGAGTACCTATTCAATATTGAATGTGTCCTTGTCTCCTATGATGAAGTGTGGGTGTGTGGTCTAGAATCCCTAAAGGGCTTTATATATGAATTGCTCATTAGTTGGGGACAATGTGAATGTGGTGATCCCTTCAAGGGGAGTGCACTCAATATCAATGTTGTTGCTATTATGCAACTATGAGGACCAATATGTACACACACACTCTACATGTATATCTATGAATATGATGTGTTATGGTGTCTATTGAAAGGCTAACTCTCATATACACCCTTACATCTCATTATGCATGCAAAGTGTATGATTAGTAAGGTATGAATGTGTTGTATAAAGGTCTTTATGTGAAAGGCTTTCTCACATATGTACACACACACATGAATAAGGTTTATGATGATCTAGTGAAAGTGAGTCTCTTGAATGGTTTCCTCAATTGTACTCTAAACTAGACTATGTTATGAATATGGTATGACTATGTGAAAGATTATTCTCACATAATGTAGGTTCTATGATGAAAGGTCATTCTCATCTTAGAAACCTTTGAGCTATATGATATGAGGGATTAAGTCCCTAAAGCCTATTTTATGAATTAATGATAAATAAAGGCTTAAAGATGTTTAAAAAGGGAGTTGGAGCTTAGCACCGAGTGAACATGAAAAATGAGAGTGGGGGCTTCACGTTTAGCAAGTCCGGCTTCCCACAAGAGAACCTTCACGTTTAGCAAGTCCGACTTCCCAACATAGATGTTGTCTCATGAGATGGAAACGTCCACGCGTAGCAAGTCAAGGTTTTCTAGTAGCAATATCCTTGTTCCATAACTACGTGCCCCCGTAGGTCTTAGCTTACTGGATCCACTAGATAGCTATTATGTATGTAGGTCCTACTTTGGCAAGTAGTACCCTCTCTTTTCGGTGTGGGAGTAGAACACTGGATTCCATGTAGCTCACATGGTCTCTGTCGGTTATGGCAATGTCTCCCGAAAGTTA
>JAJOOO010018136.1:0-11883 GCA_029582685.1 Solanum piurae | reverse complement strand
GGTTGGTGCAGTTTGGGTAATCTTGGAAAAGGATATATAATGTATGTATTGGGCAGAGAAGGAGGGTGTGGTGATACACATTGTTTTAAGGGCTGTATAGGCTCATTATCCGTCAAAGTTAGATACTGTTTTGATAGCTGCTAATTTAAATTTATCACGACTTACAGATTAACACCTAAAAGAGGAGGCTGAATCGTGATAGTTATATTGGTCAGAGAATAAGGTATGTAGGGCTATTCGATTCAATATTCTTCGGTATGAAATCTGATACTTGAGATTAATATCAATAAGTGAATTTCCTAAGTTCTATTCCTAGTAAAGGAAACATAGTGGCGGCGTATGATCTCCAAATAGCTAGCAATATTTTCCCCCTCTCCTTAGTGTATAGAATTACTTCATTATATGTTCATTATTCTATACTTGTGTAATTATCCTCCTATGTGCTGATATAGAAATGGTATTTGCAAAAGCAAGTTTGGTGAATCCTCCTCTTAGTCAGTTGAAGTCAATTGTGTCATTTAAGCTACAAGTAATGCATTGATATTAGATAGCTCCTTATGTCATTGTTACTGCCTTGAAGTATTACTTTCATATCTTCTACTACTGGTCCATAGTTCCAAATATAAAAAATGATTATGACCACCAAAACAACAATCTCAAAGATTAAAGAATATAAGTAAAGCAATCAGTATAATTAAGGGTGGCAACTCAGGGGCGAAAGCCTAGCATGGGCTGATCTCAATTTGTGTAATTATGAGGACCGCATCCTAGGGTTAAAATGCCTAACATGGGTCATCCTCTTATACCACTAATCAGCTGATCATTCGTATCACATGCCTTATAAAGATCATAACACACAGAAAGGTAAAGACAAGAATGTAACATACATGATCCCACAAGAATTAACAAAGGTGGTCTTCTGTTCTGATTTATGCACACATGTATTAATACTTAGTTTCATTCGAACTATTATTTTATAATTTCCTTACATATTCAGTACATTTTCTCGTACTGACGTCCCTCACGGGGGACGCTGCATTTCATGCTGCAGGCATAAGTACTTCAGCTAGTAGACCTCCTTGGTAGGAGAACACAACACTCAGCTACTTTTGGTGAGCTCCAGATTGATTCGGAGCTTTACTGAGTCCTTGGTAGATTCATTTTGGTATCGTTTCGTAGTTAAGAGTAAGGCGGGGTCTGTCCCGACCTACTCTAAGTTTTTTTTATCTTTTAGAGGGTTTGTAGGCTTATGTATATGGTTCAGTTGTATATAGGTTTTGGGTCTACTTATGTTGGTTTGTATCGTTGCATCCTATGTGAACTTGTCACAAGATTGTCATAGTTATATGCATAGTAAACACAGGTTACATGTTGGTTCTCTCGGGCCTTTACGGCATCGGGTGCCTGTCCGTCTTAATGAGATTTGAGGCTTGACACTAGGTACCAATCTCTTCTCTTGGTTAGAATAAATTCTTGTTTTAAGAAGCGTGGATGACTCAATTGAAACAAACAGACTTGAATCAGGAATTAACTATGAAGTAAAATGGAAAAAAAAGCACAAAAAGAAATGGCACAAGCAAGAAAGTGAATTCAAGAACCAATAGCTAACAAGTAGAGTAATTAGGAGTTGAAAATCGATTTAGGATTCTTGAGAACGTTTGAGAATAAAAAGAAAGAAACTAGGAATTTGGAACCTGAGAAAGGGAGTGTACCTTGTGGTTTCGATTGCCGAATGACCTGTTTTCTTCGCCTAAGTTGAAGTTCAGCTTGCCAACTTGAAGATGGACTCGCCAAACTCTGCAAACGGACAAGGCAACTAGGCAATAGGGGTGGTAGTTCGGTGATGCGCCGATGGGAATCAGTGACCAAGGCTTGGTCTCGCCGAAAATTCCAGTAGCTCCCTCAAATTGGCAGCCAATTCGGCGACCAACCTGCACAAAGGTTGAGGCATCGAATGGTTAGGCGATGCCCGCTTTTGCTCGCCCAATAGACCTTCTTTCGCTCGCCCAATAGACCTTCTTTCGCTCCTTCAACGTTTTGAAATTTTAAACCTGGTGGTCCCCCCGTACACTTGTCCTTTAGTACTTACCCCTTTTGGTAAATTCCCTCTTTAATAAACACTTTAACACTTTCTCTTTCTTCCTTTTTAGAATTAAACTCTTTCTTATTGAATATTCTTTCCCTTGAAAATTTGAATGTTCTTCAAGAACTTCAAGAACAAGATGAAGACCCAAAATAAAACCCTTAAAATATATATCTCGGAATTTCCCAAAAATTTAGGTGAAGGCTCTCCTTGATGTGGGGAACAACACCTAATACTTTTTACGCTTCAATTCCAAACCAAAACCTTTAGATTTCAAAACCCATTTGCATCTTCTTAAAGCTTCTTCAAGTTTTCAATGGTGGAATCTTCAACAAGGCACCAAACTCCTTCCAATCTCAGCCTAAGACTCAAATAGGGTTGGAGAACACTATTCCAACCTTAGAAACTCAACAAGACTTAAATTAACAAGATCCATTTCAGCAATTTCACAAAAAAGAAAATGAACTATTTTTTTTTTGCAAAAAACCCCAAGACTATATTCGTAGGAACGAAGCTAGAATCAGCTCTGATACCAAATGATACGATTGGCAATGCTCCTAGTGGATAGGGCGATGCGCCGACCTAGTTGGCGAGTATTCCTGGGTGGTTTTCAGCCATGGCCATGTTCTGGAATGTTAGGCGAGCTGGGACCATCGCCTAGTGGGTCTTGCTCGCCATAAGGACCTCATGCAATCTTGAAGGTCTGAAATCCCTTGTTTGCCATCAATACCATTTCGAGGACCTCCATCTTCATGAATAACCCTTGCATCCTTTGAAGGTCTTGAGCTTAGCTTCTAGTAAAAGGTGTTGATGAAATCCGTATTGCATCACTAAATCCTAAATCCAAAACCTTAAACCCTACACCCTAAACCTAAACCTAAATTCTAAACCCTAAATCCAAACTCTAAACTCCTAACCCTAACCCTAAACTCTAAACCCTAAATCTAAACCCTAAACCCTAAACCATTAATCCTAAACTCTAAACTAAAACACTAAACCCAAAACCGTAAACCCTAAATCCCAAACTCGGAACCCTAAACCTTTTACCCTAAGCACTAAACCTAAACCCTAAACCTTAAATCCTAAACTCCTAACCCTAAACCGTAAACCTTAACCTTAAACTCTAAACCCTAAACCCTAAGTCATAAACCTAAACACTAAACCCTAAATGTAAACCCTAAATCCTAAACTCCTAACCTAAAACCCTAAACTCTAGACCCCAACCCCAAACCTAAACCATAACCCCAGACCTTAAGTCTAAACCCTATATCCAAAATCTAAACCTTAAAACCTAAACCCTAAAACCTAAACCCTTAACCCTAAATCCTAAACTCTAAACCTTAATCCCTAAACCCTAAACCTTATATCCTATACTCTAAACCCTAAACCCTAACCCTAAATCCCAAACCATATACCCTAAACTCTAACCTTACCCAATAAATCCTAAACCCTTAATCCTAAACCTTAAACCCTAAACACTAAATACTAAACCTTAAACCCTAAACCCTAAATCCTAATTCTAAAACCTAAATCCTAACCCTAAACCCTAAACCCTAACCCTAAACACTTAACCCTAAACCCTAAAACTAATATTAAATCCAAAACCCTAATTCCTAAACTGCAAAACCCTAAACCCTAAATCATAAACTCCAAAATCCTAAACCCTAAACCCAAACCCTAAACCCTAACCCTAAACCCTAAACCCTAAACCAAAAACCCAAAACCCTAAACCCTAACCCTAAACCCTAAACCTTAAACCTTAAACCCTAATCCCTAAACTCTAAACCATAAACCCTAAACCCTAAACTCTACATCCTAAACCCTAACCCTAAACTATTAATCCTAAAACCTAGACCTAAGCACTAAACCCATAATACTAAACCCTAAATACGAACTCTAAACCCTAAATACTCAACCATAAACCCTAAATCCTAAACCCTAAACCCTAAACTCTAAACCCCTAAGCCCAAAACCCTATACCCTATGTAACACCCCGTATTTTACGTGTACAAGTTCTACACATATGGAACTTGATTTAGCTTGGTGGTATAAGTAATGAACTTGTTTCCTAGATGAATGGTGACAATAAAGAAGCTATAAGGGTAACACCCATACATTGCAATATTTCACAATCGAGTGAATGTTAAATTTTAGAAGTATTAAAATTCTGGATCGAAGGGCTATATGTAAGTCTAAAATTTAAGGTGATCAAGTGTATATAAGTTTTGAGTTAAACAAAAGAGATTCCACTCGAAAAATAAATAAAAGAATTGAGGTGCTTGTTGGACTTTATAAAGCTAGCAGGTGTCACCTACTTGCTTAGCTCAAATGGGATAGGTAGATGGGGAAGATTAGTTCATGCATTAGTGGGCTCACTTGAGGCCCAAAGTAAATAAAAAGGGAAAAGGAATGGAGATGAGGCCTCACATTAATCTGTCCAAGTCCAACTACTTGAGCCCAATAAAGATTAAGGCCCAAATTAAGGTTATAATTCTGGCCCATGGCTTAATATTAGAAAGGGGAAAGATTGCAGCCCAAGATGAGTACATAAATCCATTTTGTTTATATATAATTCCAAGCAGATGCATCACCTACTTGGACCACTTTGACAAATTAGTGGCTGATATTAAAACTTAAGAGGTGGGGAAAAATAATACCTTTATATTCCCCAAGTTGCTGGCCATTTCCTCACTTTTAAGAATAGAAAAAAATTAGATTTCTTTCTAAGCTTCTCCTTTCTCTCTCAAAGCATAGCAGCAGCCATAAGTTTCCTAGGGTTCTTGGAAAAACCCAAGCCCTTGCAAGGGAAGCTCAAGTTATTGAAGAGTTAAAGTTAAAGGAAAACGAGTTATAAGAATTAAGGTAAAGTGACTGTCCTATCTTTGTCTTCCTTAAAAATGAGTCTAAGTAGGTTATTTTAAGTATACTGTTGATAAGAACTCGTGGGATAATGATGGGAAACTACGGTTTCACGTCCTCTATTGTATGTTGGATTGTTAGGACTGTTTTGGGAAAGGTTGATGTGTAAACATATTGGGGACAACTTGGTTGATGTTTGGAAAGGATGTAAATTGTTGATATTGAAATATAGATGTGTAGTGTGCAAATGCGTAAAAACAAGGCGGGGTTGAAAGAACACCCTTAGTTTGGTAAGTTACGGGTTTGCTGCCCGAGCATTATTGTTGAGTGAGATTGGACTGCCTAAGCATGTTTAGTAACTACTAATACTAGTTTATCACCTACTCTATTGTAGATAAGTATTTGAAAACAAAGGAAGGTACTTCAAGGTTACTACAAGGTGGTACAACAAGGTATGTAAGGCTTTTCTATTTTCTACTAATTGACATAAAATCTAGACTCGTTGACTACATACTCCCACAACTCAAAATGCTATGACCACCAAAAGAATCATCTCAAATGTTAATGGAAATATATTAAATAAATCTGCTTATTGATGGGTGGTATCCCAGTGGTGGAAGAATCATCTAAGCATGGGTCGATCCCAATATTACGGGTGGTATCCCAGGGGTTAAAGGAAAGCCTAGCATGGGTCGATCCCAATTTATATGTCTGTCACTGATCAGCTGGTCATTTGTATTATATGTTGTGCACAAAGTGTAAAGTAAAGAATGATAAAGTAAAGAAAAGAATGTAAAGTACCTGATTCCATAATATGAGAAAATGTGGTCTTGTATCCTTACATTGGTATAGGATTTCATTTGAGTTCTTCTTTCACATACAATACTTTATGCCTTATATACTCAGTACATTCTCCCGTACTGACGTCTCTCTCGGGGGACCTGCAATTCATGTTGCAGGTACAAGAGTTAGTAGATCTCTCCAGTAGGAGAACAGGACATCCAACGGCTATTGGTGAGCTCCAGGTTGATTCGGGGCTTTCCGAGTCTATAACATGTATTTTGGTATTGTATAGTAACTGAGTGTAAGGTGGGGCCTGTCCTGACCTTAACCCCATAATGTTTTATCATTTAGAGGATTTGTAGATTATGTATAGTGAAGTGTGGTTGTGCCTCGTGTCTTAGACATCATGGCCCCAACGGCCAAGTCATGTACACTGTCTTTTGGATTTTTAATACTGTCTACTTTCATGAAAACATGTTATCCACTATGGCTGCACCTCTAAATGTTCATAGATAGAGTATGATTATAGGTTGGTCCTCCCGAGCCTTCTCGACAATGGGTGCCGGTTCACCTTAATGGCATTTTGGGCGTGACAAAAGTGGTATCAGAGCAGGTCATCCTAGGGAGTCTACAAAGCCGTGTCTGTGTAGAGTCTTGCTTATGGATGTGTTGTGCACCACATTTATAAACAGGAAGCTATGAGACATGTAGGAATTATTTATTTTCTTTGATCGTGTGATAGAAATAATGTTGTAGGAGAATCGTATCTAACTTCCGAATTGCTTTATTAAAGCAAAGATGCCGGTTACGAGGAGTAAAAGTACAGGAAAGTGAATAGATGTGGCTACCCAAGAAGGGACGAGCCAACCACCACCTAATCAAGTTGTTCAAAGTGAGGCTCAAGATGAGTCTCTATCACAGACTTCCACGACCCCTCCATCTCCCGAAGATCTAAGGAGGGAAGCTGCACCTCAAGAACCCACTATTAATGCTACTGAACAAAATTTGAGGAATGTGGTTCAATTATTGACTCGTATAGTTGTTGGCCAAGGTCAAAGGCAAGAAGGCCCAGTTGCTGGTATTGGTGGTGCAGATTGGGTAGCTAGCACGCGGATACGTGATTTCCTTAATTTGGACCCTCCATCATTCATCGGGTCTGATCCTAATGAAGATTCGCAAGACTTTATTGATCAAATCCAACGAACATTGGATGTTATGCACGTGAGTGGTAAAGAAGCTGTTGAGATAGCCACATATAGAATAAGGGGTGTTGCTATATTATGGTATGAAACTTGGAAGCAATCTAAGAGTATAGATGCACCTCCAACTACTTGGAAAGAATTTAAAAAGGCATTTCTTGGTCATTATTTACCATTAGAGATTCGAGAGGCCCGCGCGGATCAGTTCTTAAATCTTCACCAAGGGGTATGAGCGTGAGAGAGTACAGTCTCCAATTTAATTCCTTGTCCAGGTATGTGGATAGATTGGATTTGTATCTGGTTAGAGTTTGTACTATTGCTTTTTTAAATAAAGATATGGATATAGAAAGGATGGAATCTTTTGCACAGAAATTGGGGGATCAAAAGCAGAGAAGAAGGGCATAAGAGACAGAAAGGGGTCAGTCTAAGAGGGCTAGGTCTACCGGGTAGTTTACACCACCCCAAGGTAAGTTTATGCCTCGGTTTTCTAATAGACAAGCTAGGCCGTCATTTCTTTACTCTACAGCTAGCGCTCCACCCCAATTTCAATGGCAGAGAGGCAATCAGTTTAGGCAAAAGAGTGAGAGCCAAGGTTCACGAACATCGGGATATCCAGAGCAGGGCAGTATAAGCCAATCAATGCCTCCTAGACAGCCTTGTAAACAATGTGGGAGGAGTCATTTAGGTATATGTCGTATTGGAACAGATGCATGTTATTGGTGTGGTATGCCAGGACAGCTAATGAGACATAGCCCTAAAAGGCGCATGGGTGATATAGCACAACCTACTAGATCAATTGTCGCATCGTCATCATTGGTGCCTCCCTTAGGTATAGGTCAACAGGTTCCTACAGGCCGTGGTAGAGGTGTTAGAGGAGCAGCTAGTTCTAGCGTAGTCCAAAATCGCACATATGCTCTAGGGAGTCGACAGAACTTGGAGGCTTCACCTGATGTAGTAACAGGTACATTGTTCATCTTTTCACATAATGTATATGCGTTAATTGATCCTGGTTCCACACTATCGTATATCACTCCACTAGTTTCTGGGAAGCTTAATAAAACACCCAAATTATTGAATAAACCATTTGAAGTGTCTACACCAACCGGTGAGTCTATTATAGCAAGAAGGGTCTATCGTAACTGCATAGTAACTGTTTGTGATCGTGATACATTGGCTGACCTAATTCAACTAGAAATGGTTGAATTTGATGTTATAATGGGTATGGATTGGTTGGCTTCTTGTTATTCCACGGTGGATTGCCAAACTAAGAGAGTGCATTTTCACATTCCAAACTAGGTAGTCCTTGAATGGGAAGGCAATGTTGCAGCGCCAAGGGGTAAGTTTATTTATTATTTGAAGGCGAGGAAGAAGATGTCAAAAGGGTATATATGTCATTTAGTTAGGGTGAGAGATATGGGGGCAGAACCACCGACTCTTCAATCTGTTCCGGTAGTAAATGAATTTATTGATGTGTTTCCTGAAGAGCTTCCAGGTTTACCCCCAGAACGAGTAGAGTTTGGTATCGATTTAATTCCAGGCACTCAACTTATCTCCATTCCTCCGTATAGAATGGCCCCGGCAGAAATACGTGAATTAAAGGAACAATTAAAGGACTTGTTAGAAAAAGGGTTTATAAGGACTAGTGTGTCCCCATGGGGTGCACCAATGTTATTTGTACGTAAGAAGGATGACACGTTGAGAATGTGTATCGACTACCGACAATTGAATAGAGTGACAATTAAGAATAAATACCCCCTCCCCAGAATTGATGATTTGTTTGATCAGTTACAAGGTGCCAAGTGCTTTTCAAAAATTGACTTGAGAACAGGTTATCACCAAGTGAGGGTGAAGGAGAGTAATATATCCAAGACATCTTTTCGAACACGGTATGGTCATTTCAAATTTCTCGTTATGTCATTTAGGCTAACAAATGCACCAGCAATTTTTATGAATTTGACGAATAGGGTGGTCAAGCCATTCTTGGATGTTTTTGTGATAGTATTTATAGATGATATCTTGGTATATTCAAGATCCAAAGAGGACCATGCAAATCACTTACGACAGGTATTACAAGTTCTTCGTGATGGGCGGTTGTATGCCAATTTCTCCAAATGTGAATTTTGGTTAAAATCAGTGGCGTTCTTGGGTCATATTGTATTTGATGAAAGAATAAGGGTTTATTCATAAAAGATAGAGGCCGTGAAAGATTGGCCAAGACCAACAACACCCACAGAGGTTCATAGCTTCCTAGGGTTGGTAGGTTATTATAGAAGGTTCATTGAAGGATTTTCTTCTATTTCTGCACCTTTAACTAAGCTAACACACAAGGCAGCTAAGTTTCAGTGGAATAATGTATGTGAAAGAAGCTTACAAAAGTTGAAAAGTAGGTTGACTTCCGCACCTGTATTAGTACTTTCGGAAGGTACAGAGGGGTATACGGTATATTGTGATGCTTCAGGGGTTGGTTTAGGATGTGTACTCACACAGCATTGTGAAGTAATATCTTATGCCTCAAGACAACTGCGGCCACATGAGAGAAACTACCCAACACATGATCTTGAACTAGCAGCGGTTGTATTTGCTTTAAAGATATGGCGTCACTATTTATATGGGGTTCACGTTGATATATATACAGACCATAAAAGTTTGCAATACATCTTCAAGCAGAAGGATCTGAATTTGACGCAGCGAAGATGGTTAGACTTAATAAAATAATATGACGTTGATATACTATACCATCCAGGGAAAGCCAACATAGTAGCCGATGCTCTCAGTTGCAAGACAATATCAAGTATTATTGAGCAGATCGTGGGAAAAGAAGGGATGGCGAATGATCTACGTCAACTAGTTAATTTGGGAGTTCGTCTTCTTGAAACCCCATAAGAAGGAATTGTAGTGCATAATGCGGTAGAATCTTCATTAGTAGTTGAGGTGAAAGAGAAGAAGTTGAAAGATCTTACACTACAACGACTCAAGGAGAAGGTAAATCAAGGTACGACAAAAGGATTTGAGCTTACACAAGATGGAGTACTTTGTTGTCAAAACATATTGTGTGTACCTAATATTAATGGGCTAAGAAGGAGAATAATGACAGAAGCACATCATTCAAGATATTCCATCCATCTGGGATCAACTAAAATGTACCATGACTTGAAATGAGTGTATTTGTGGGGGGACACGAAGAAGGACATTGTAGAATTTGTGGCTCAATGTCCAAACTGCCAGCGAGTCAGAGTAGAGCACCAAAAGTCGGGAGGTTATATGCAGTGTATGGAGCTTCCAACTTGGAAATGGGACATGATCAACATGGATTTTGTCACTGGTTTGCCTCGTTCGTTTTGTAAGTTTGACTCTATATGTGTAATAGTTGATAGACTCACCAAGTCAGCACATTTTTTGCCAATTAAAACTGATTATACAGCTGAAGAGTATGCAAAGTTATATATTAAAGAGATAGTTCGGCTACATGGGGTTCCAATCTCTATTATATCTGATCGAGGAGCTCAATTCACTGCAAAGTTTTGGAAATCATTCAACAAGGATTTGGGAACACAAGTGAATTTAAGTACAGCCTTCCACCCTCAAACGGATGGTCAAGCAGAACGCACAATTCAAACACTTGAGGATATGCTTCGAGCTTGTGTCTTAGACTTCAAAGGTATCTGGGATGATCATTTGCCACTTATTGAGTTTGCCTACAATAATAGTTATCATTCTAGTATCAAAATGGCACCTTATGAAGTTTTATATGAAAGGAAGTGCAGATCACCAATTGGCTGATTTGAAGTAGGCGAAATTTGCTTTATTTGGACCAGACTTTGTTCTTCAAGCTATGGAAAAAGTTAAGGTGATACAACAACGGCTAGCAACAGCTCAAAGACGACACAAATCATATGCAGATGTTAGAAGAAGAGGATTAGAGTTTTCTATAGGAGATTGGGTGTTCTTGAAAGTATCGCCAATGAAAGGGGTAATGAGATTTGGTAAAAAGGGAAAGTTGAGTCCACTCTACATAGGTCCATATAAGATTATTCGAAGAGTTGGCCAAGTTTCATATGAGTTAGAGGTACCTCAGGAGCTTTCAGTAGTTCATTCGGTGTTTCATGTCTCAATGCTTCAGAAGTGCGTAGGTGACCCATCCTATATCACTTCTATTGAAGATGTACAAGTTATAGGGGATCTCATCTATGAAGAAGTACCTATTGCTATTCAGGATCGTCAGGTTACAAAGCTAAGGAATAAAGAAATGGCTTCAGTAAAGGTGTTTTGGAGAAACCAACAAGTAGAAGAAGTAACGTGGGAAGCTGAGGAAGCGATGAAATCCAAGTACCCTTATTTATTTGAACCTAAAGGGGAAGTCCAAGGTGCAGAATGGGGGCACTAATAGGTACGCATGAAAGGGTATTTAATATGTGGTCAACAGTTGATTTAAACTAAAGTTTGAACTTATCTAAGCTATCTGATTATGCTAGAATTCGAGGACGAATGTTCCTAAGGGGGGGAGGATGTAACACCCCGTATTTTACGTGTACAAGTTCTACACATATGGAACTTGATTTAGCTTGGTGGTGTAAGTAATGAACTTGATTTCTTTGATGAATGGTGACAATAAAGAAGCTATAAGGGTGTCACGACCCAAGCCTAGGGCCTAGACGTGACCGGCGAATGGGGAACCCAAAGGGACCCCAAGCAAGCCTCATAGCGTATCATTACACGTTCTTGGTCGCGGAAGCAATTAAAATGACCACAAGCAATAAGTATAATCAAAGGGGGAAATCGGGACTAAGGGAGCAAGAGAAAAAAAGAAAAAATGATATATAAATACCATAGATGAGTCAAGCTCAAACATAATACACAACTTGTCCAACACCACCTCTAAACATGAGTACTTAGCGGGGGCCAAGACAAACTACCGGGCTCACCCTCATAGTTAAAACATAACTAAAAAGAAAGGTCTTA
>JAJOOO010018133.1:0-13075 GCA_029582685.1 Solanum piurae | reverse complement strand
TGCTTTATATTGAAATGAGTTCAGTCATATTGAGTTGAGTATCCAGAGTCGAGTATCATATCTTTGAGTTGAGTATCTTATCCTTGAGTACTTCTGAGTTGAGTAAGTTGAGTAGTTTTGAGTATCCTTGAGTTGAGTAAGTTTGAGAAGAGGTAAGTATGATTCCTTTTATCAAGTTTCAAGCTTATATTATGCTTTAGAATTACCCTTACATGCTCGTACATTCCACGTATTGAGCCATTTGGCCTGCATCTTCTCATGATGCAGACACAAGTATTCAGGATCATCAACAAAAGCTTCGTTGATACATCCAAGAGTTCGAGTTAGCTATGGTGAGCCTCCTTGCTTTCGGAGGATTTCATTTACCCTTCAGTTATATCAGTTGTTAGGATGTCGTGGGTCTTGTCCCGACTTCCATTTTTATCAGTTAGAGGCTTCATAGATAGTCAATATAGTTGAGAAGTCTGTATTATTTATTTTATTAAATATTTCAAATACTTAAGTTACCAATTTTGGGGCGATTGAATATATATTATTATTCAGAGTTTTCATTTGAGTTAAAGTTTGAATTTAAGTTTTATGAACTTTTATTTTAGTTTTTAAGCTTTGTATGCTTGAATCAGTTTTCCGCTTGTAGTCAGCCATGATGAAGGTTCGCTTGGGGACCAGCAATGGTCTTCGAGTGCCGGCCACGTCCAGGGTGTAGGCTCGGGTCGTGACAAGTTTGATCCTAGGTTCTTGGTTTTGTTCACCATTGGAAGTTGGATCCTAGGTTGGGATCGAGAGTCGAGTCCTGATTCAGGGTCAGGAGTCGGATCCATGATCGAGGTAGGTGTTTGTTTATGGGTTAGGTTTGAGAGTCGTGTCCAAAGTCATGTCGGATGATGAGATTGAAAGAAAATTTTAGAAAATGTTTTCCTTACATATGTTGGGAAGTCATATTCTTGAATTGGAGAAACATAAGTCTACTTGGAAAATATATTACAAAATATTTAAGTAAACCACCATCACCAACAAGATACCCACTAAAATCTCACATTCTCTCGGATAACCTCATTCCATATCTTGTCACTCCTAGTGTATACACACATCCATCACAATATCATCATCTCTGCACCAAATATTTTCTAACTATGTGAGTTCTTGACTAGCCAGTACTCCACCCCAGTCAACAACGATGGTCTAACCACTACTTTGTAGAACTTACCTTTAAGTTTATGTGGTACCTTCTTATCACACAAGAATTCACAGGCAAGCCTCCATTTTATTCATGATGCCGCAATGCAATGTGTGACAACATCATCAATCTCTCCACTGCCTTAGATTATAGATCCAAGATATTCTACATCCACTTCATCCATTGCAACACTAAATTTTCACTCAAAATATTATGTTTTGGTCATGATCAACTTGAAACATTTGGACTCCAGAATTTGTCTCCAAACCTTCAACCTAGGATTAAGTATGTCACGACCCAAGGGTACCCCTAAACGTAACATGGCACATAACACCCCTAAAGGCACTATGTAAGCCACTTAGCATATCATCACATAAGTAAAGAACAATAAAAAGTAAAAAAACACATTTCAAGTTTTTAGAAGTTTTCATAAAAGCAAACCGAAAGTTTAGACATTGTCTCATTTAGCCATCTATTACAATCGAAGTCTCAAATAGGGAAACAACCCTTCCAATAGAAATCTGAATGTCTAATTGTCAAATGAAAATACAAGAAGAAGAACTAGAAAATCAACATCCGTCCTCGAGCCATGAGGACTCACCAAAAGCGAGGAGAATAGTCGATCCAAGCTTTGAACAAGAATAAAGATCACCTCAAACGCCGGAACCTACACTTTGTAGAAAAATATAGAAGAAATATGGGTTAGTACAAAAATGCACTAAGTATGGCAGCTATGCATGAAAACCTTGAAACATGCTAAAAGGGACATTTTAGTTGAAATGTATGCATTTTACCAAGATTAGAGTTCATCATGAAAATTAGTGTAACAGCATAAGATACAAGCATATCCAACATATTGATCATCATATCATAATGGAAACAAACCATAAATACCCTCCAAACATCATTGTACAATGTATGAGTAAGATCCCATAATCCTACCCATACAAAGGAAAGCTTATTGAGTAACTATAAGTCATAACTCAAATTCTAGTTCATATTATCATAGTGGGATTAGCTTTAACCGACATAGATCATGAGAGCTTAACCATGGAATCCGGTGTCTACCCTACATCGAAAAAGGGTTGTCCTACTTGTCTAAGGTAGAACGAAACTATTAGCTTAGGTGGATCCGCTAGCTAAAAGACCTATGAGGGCACATAGTTTATGGGATAAGGGGATTGCTACTAGAAAACCCGGCCTTTACTAACGTGAGGGCTTCTCTCCCAAGAGATTGTTCCTAGAAACTCGGCCTCTACTATCATGAGGGCTTCCATCTCATATCACTATCCACTCGGTGCTAAGCATCATTCCCACTAAGTTTATATTAAGTCTTGACTTAAATTGATAATTATGGAAGAATCTCTTGACACTCAATCCAACAAACTCATGCTAAAGCTCCTAGATTCAATAAGTGAGACTATTCTTCAAACCTTAGAATCACTATATGTGACAAACCTTTCACATTGTATAATATTCATACCTAAGTGTGTACATGAGGATAATCATCTAATCAACACAATAATTAGATTATAGTATATTCACTTTACTCTCAAAGCAATCTAATTGTATACACACAAGTTTCATACACATAGCTAATTCTCATGTTTTTCCCTTCAAGGACTATATATCACATTCAACCAATCTATCTAGTTTTACTACATTAGATATATATGGTAACATGATTCAAATAACTAAACTACTACAAGTACAATTTCATAGTATTCATCTTACTACAATTTACCCAAATCACAAGTCATAAATTAAGGTTATGGGGGTTTCATGGATTCATGGGAGATTTATCATAAAAACTATAATAATCAACAATTCAATCATATTATATGATAATTAAATCAATAAAAACATTTTTAGAAAGAATCCATGACTTGGAGTGAAAACCTTAGCTTTTAGGGAATTTCCTACTCTGAAATTGAGAGTTTGAGGGCTTCATGGATGAAATCTAACCATGAATCAAAGACTACCATACCTTAGGTGAATAAATCCAACAAAATCGTGTGATAAAGCTTCCTTCTTCCATCCCTAACTTGATCTTCTTATTCTTCTTCTTTGGAGTTCTAGAGAGTTGATTTTTGGAGAGGGTTTGATTTTTGATTTGGGGATTGTGGAGTTATGACTTTAGATGGGATAATTTAGGTGGGGAAAAAATACTTATATAGTTGTTTAAAATAGGCTTAAAATGACACCACATAACCATTAAATAAAAAAGTAGTCCCCAAAAGAACCCTAGCCTTAACTGCCAAATGGCAGTTTCAGGCATGACCTACAACTGGGGACCCACGGACCGTGGGTGGGACCACGGCCCGTGCTGGTGAACCATTGGTCATGTACTGGGGGCTGTTTTTGAGGGGCTTGATCCACGACCCCCACCTACAGGGCGTGGGTGGACCTACGGGGGGTAGGTTGCCCTCGTGGGTCATATTTTGGGTCTTTCCCTCAAGGACCCATGGTTGGTCCTTAGGATTTAGACCTTCACGTTCTAACACTAAAATATAAATTTATAGGTACGGGAGGTATTTTCATGGCTCTAACCCTAACGTCAAGCTCTAACTTAGCCTACTAGTTTCATGTTAGACTCTAGTTTAGTCTACCATTTTCCAGAATATTATAAAGTATGTCATGTGTCTCATCAATCAATACAATGTCATCCGTATTAACATAGACCGCGGAACCTCTTTCTAAAAAGACCGTGTCAAATCTTCCATCAATAAGGCAAATAGTAAACGACTAAGAGCTGATCCCTAATTTAGCCCCATCTCACTATGATGGGCTCTTATTCTCCTTCCACCGCTATAATATGAGTCTTAGATCCATCATACATGTCCTTTATCTCCCTAATATAAACCATTTGGACATCTTTAGTCTCAAAACACCTCTAGAGGACATCCCTCGAGACTCTGTTATAGGCCTTTTCAATGTCGATGAACACCATATATAGGTCCCTTTTCATTTCCCTATATTTCTCCACCAGTCTCTGCACAAGATGGATGGCTTCTATAGTTGAATCCAAATTGATTCTCATAAATTGAAATTCTCTCTTCATCCTCATCTCCACCACTCTATCCCAAATTCTCATAGTGTGGCCTAGCAATTTTATACCCCTAAAATTGTTACAGTTTTGGATATCATCTTGTTCTTCTACAATGGTACCATTGTACTCCACCTTTCATTTATCAGGCGTCATCCTAAAAATAGCATTAAACAACCTAGTTAACCACTTGATACCTGTCTTGTTTATGCTCTTCCCAAATTCCAGTCAAATCTCATCAGGTACGGTCTCTTTTGCCTTGCTCATCCTACTAATATCACGTTTAAACTCTTCAACCTTAAAAGACTTATAGTACGCAAAGTCCTGAAGTCTTCGAAAGTACACCAATTCATCCAACATAATGTCTCTGTTCCATTCTTCCTTCAAGAGTTTGCGGAAGTATACTTGTCATCTTTTCTTAATAGAGGTCCCTTCCACCAACACCTTTACTCCTAATCATTGATGCCCTTCACTTGATCCAAGTTGCGAGCCTATACAATTTCTTATCCCTTCCTTCTTTCCCTAGCTTGAAATACAAGCATTCAATAGTGGTCGTCTTAGCAGTTGTAATCGTTAACTTAGATTATGTCTTCGTCGTCCTATAGACTTCTTTAAGAATCTGATTTTCTTTCTCGTCCACGCACTCCACCAACTTTGTATATGAACCTTGTTTTCTTTCACTTTGCCTTGGACTTCTCCATTCAACCACTAACATCATTGATGACCACAAAAGTTACCTTTTGATACCCCTAGTACATATGTAGTTGCTTCCCTAATGCAACAAGAACTTTCATCCCACTTGATGGTCACATCCCTACTACTACTCCATGTCCTATATCAATCAATTTCTCCCCTATCTCTTGAGATAGGGCAGGGGTCAAAGCACCCCATCTAATCCTCGATCAAACATATAAGGTCTTCTTTCTCCTATCCCTCTTAATCTCTCAGTTCATCACCAAAAGTTTGTGCTGGGTATTAAGATTGTCACTCGAAATAACCTTATCATTCTTACAAATGCCTCTATCACCCTTCATAAGGAGTCTTGCGATTCTTACAAAGGTGTTTATCATCCTTCATAAGTTGTAAGTAATCTGTCAAAGTATTAGCTATCGTGCTACGAAAGGTAACCAAGTGGTTCTCCCTCTTCAAAAAACATGAGTTAGTAATTACCAACTCAAAGGCTTTAGCAAAATCTAGAAGTGATGATCCCCCTCCATTCCTCTCCCCAAAATCAAAGCCTCCACGAACATCAACAAACCCATTAGAAGTTACCTTTATATGGCCATTAAAATCACCACCAATGAAAATCTTCTTGGTGTTCGGTATACCTCGCACTACTTCGCTCAAATCCTCTCAAAAGAGTTTTTTGACCTTCTCATCCAGGCCTAATTGAGGCGCATAAGCACTAACAACATTCAAATTAAGCCCGCTAATGACTAGATTAATCGTGATTATCCTATAATTGATCGTCCTAACCTCCACCACTCACTCTCTAAGGTCCCTATCTACTAAAAATACCTACATTTCTATGTCTCTGTTTACATCCCTACTTTATTCAAATAGGGCGAAACATCGCGGTGACTAGAAAAATAATCAATTAATTCGATATTAAAAGAATTTTAAGAATAAACAAATTTTAAAGGAGTCGCCACCTAATTTTAGGAAAAACTAGGAACCCATTTAAATGATCTATGAAACCATTAGATTTTAGGTAAGGGGTTCAAGCTATTTCGACGGGAAGGTGTTAGGCATCCTTCGAAATCCACAATTGTGAGTCCCGATTGAATTCATTTTTTCAAATTGAAGAGGAGATAAAAACAAGTATATAAGTATAACAAACATGTGATATACACAAGTAATGAAACAAAACAATAAAATAAGAAACGCCCTAAGTTTGTATAACATCGATAATATACACAATAAAAATCAAGCTTTGAACTATTTGACAGTGAGATATTAAAAAGAAAAATGGGAAAGAGAGTGTACAGTACACGGTTCATGGTGTCAGGTTGTTTGAGCTCGCTGCCCGCCGGAGTTTGCCGGAAATGTGGATCCGATTAGATCGGAAGAAGGTGGATATGGAGGTGTTTTATTTTGCCATATTATTGAGCGTTTTCAAGCTCATAGTTCTCCATTAAGGGAAGAACTCAATGGAAAGGGAGTAGTAATAGTATTATGGTTCGCCGATACTAGTCGTGGGTTCGATGGCGTGGTGGTGGGGTTATGGTTTGATTGTTGTTCGATCTCACAACCAGCTCGTGGGTGCTCGCTGAAAAAATTCACCGAAATTTTTTTTTGACGGATTTTGGACATAAAAATTTATATCAAAGGATAGCCCTTGAAAAGCTCTACACATTTATGTAAAGGGTTTAGAATGGGGATGACTGGAACTTTGTAAATCTAAAGAAAAAGGTGAAGATTTATGTTTGGTTTATCTTAGATCTACGGAGTTTGGCTATGGATAAGGATGAATGGTTTGCAGATTTGTGTAGAGGAGGGTGAAAGAAAGAAATGGTAAAAACTTTGGAGATTTTTCCGGCCAAGGGGAGGTGGACTCGCCAGATTCCAGCGGAACTCCGGTGAGCTTGTCACCGGAAAATTATGAACACTAAAAGAAATTTCCAAAGACTAAAATTTCAGAAAAATTACACCTAAAATTTTATCCACACCCCTTCCTTAAAAATTTGAAAATTATTCTCCTTAAATCAATACCACCACCTTCTTTTTCTTTTTTTTAAACTTTTTCCCCATTTTTTCCCAACTTTTTCTTCCCACCTTTTCCCACTTTTTTCCCCTTTTTCTTTCCACTTATTCCTACTTTTTCCCCCACTTATTTTTTGACCTAGTAAAACTTAAAAGGAAATTGTTATACAATGGGCTCAAATCGTGGGTTTGGGATTGTGGTCCAAAATCATCGATTAATCTGTGTATGCAAAGTTTATCCATATTTGAATGAATTTCTAGACTGTGCAAAATATCAAAATGAATATTAACACATGTAACAAATAAAATGAATATTAAAAAATATATAATTAACGTAACTAATGACATGTAAAAAATGCAATTTTAAGATTAATTGATAAAAAATCCTAAATTTTGATAAATAAGGATAATTATCGATAAACTTATTTAAAATTATAAAAAAATTATTTTGAACTATTAAATAAATAAAACTTAAAAGTTACGAATTTTGAAAATTTTAGGCCAAAATTGGGTGTCAAAAGTTGTCGCTTTCGTTGGATATGATTGATGAAAGAAATTATGGACAACGAAAATTGACAAATCCGATTTTGGACGAACACATGACCTTTATATAAAAGTGTGGTTGGAATGTGGATAAAGTCGATCCCGGACTTGCCTCCAAAAGGTTCCACGCTGTGTTGCGTCCTTGTTGAAGTAGTCCGCACTTGTGGCTCAAGTGAGAATGCATCCACTTGGATGTTCTCGAAAAAATAAAGATCAAACTCATTAGTAGAGATAAAATTACAGGAAAAAAGTTAGCATCTCTTACAATACGACAAATGAAGATGATCCATTGGTAGCATAAAAATGCATGTCCATCGGTAGGACGAATGAAGATGATGATCCATCGGTAGGATTTTGAATGTATGTCCATCGGTAGGACGAATGAAAAAAGATGATCCATCGGTAGGATTCTGAATGTATGTCCATTGGTAGGACGAATGAAGAAAGATGATGATCCATCGGTAGGATTTTGAATGTATGTCCATCGGTAGGACGAATAAAAATTCTATCAACGCAAGTCTCCTCCAACTTGAACGTGGAATAGATATGGTGCACATCCTTCACCTATGAATAAATACGACTTAAATGCAAATATCTTCCAACGCAAGTTTCCACCGACTTGAACGTTGAATAGATAGGGTGCACAACCTTCACCTCTAAATAGATGCGACTTAAATGCAAATATCTTTCAACGAAAGTTTCCACCGACTTAAACGTTGAATAGATAGGGTGCACATCCTTCACCTCCGAATAGATGCAACTTAAATGCAAATATCTTTCAACGCAAGTTTCCTTCGACTTGAACGTTGAATAGATAGGGTGCACATCCTTCACCTCCGAATAGATGCGACTTAAATGCAAATATATTTCAACGCAAGTTTCCACCGACTTGAACATTGAATAGATAGGGTGCACATCCTTCACCTACAAATAGATGCGACTTAAATGCAAATATCTTTCAACGCAAGTTTCCACCGACTTGAACGTTGAACAGATAGGGTGCACATCCTTCACCTCTGAATAGATGTGACTTAAATGCAAATATCTTTCAAATCAAGTTTCCACCAACTTGAACGTTGAATAGATAGGGTTCACATCCTTCACCTCCGAATTGATGCGACTTAAATGCAAATATCTTTCAACTCAAGTTTCCACCGACTTGAACGTTGAATAGATAGGGTGCACATCTTTCACCTCCGAATAGATGTGACTTAAATGCATATATATTTCAACGCAAGTTTCCACCGACTTGAACGTTGAATAGATAGGGTGCACATTCTTCACCTCCGAATAGATGCGATTTAAATGCATATTATTTTTCAACGCAAGTTTCCACCGACTTGAACGTTAAATAGATAGGGTACACATCCTTCACCTCCAAATATATGCGACTTAAATGCAAATATCTTTCAACGCAAGTTTCCTTCGACTTGAACATTTATAGATAAGGTGCACATCCTTTACCTATGAATAGATGCGACTTAAATGCAAATATCTTTCAACGTAAGTTTCCTTTGACTTGAACGTTGAATAGATAAGGTGCACATCATTCACCTCCGAATAGATGCGACTTAAATGAAAATATCTTTCAACGAAAGTTTCTACCGACTTGAACGTTGAATATATAGGGTGCACATCCTCCACCTCCAAATAGATGTGACTTAAATGCAAATATCTTTCAATGGAAGTTTCCACTGACTTGAACATTGAATAGATTGGGTGCATATCCTTCACCTCCGAATAGATGCGACTTAAATGCAAATATCTTTCAACTCAAGTTTCCACCGACTTGAACGTTGAATAGTTAGGGTGCACATCCTTCACCTCCGAATAGATGCGACTTAAATGCAAATATCTTTCAATGCAAGTTTCGACCGACTTGAACATTGAATAGATAGAGTGCACATCCTTCACCTTCAAATAGATGCGACTTAAATACAAATATCTTTCAACGTAAGTTTCCACTGACTTGAACGTTGAATAGATATGGTGCACATCTTTCACCTCCGAATAGATCCGACTTAAAAATAAATATCTTTCAACGCAAGTTTCCACCGACTGGAATGTTGAATAGATAGGGTGCACATCCTTCACCAATGAATAGATGCGACTTAAATGCAAATATCTTTCAACGCAAGTTTCCTTCGACTTGAACGTTGAATAGATATGGTGCACATCCTTCACATCTGACTAGATGCGACTTAAATGCTAATATCTTTCAACGCAAGTTTCCAACGACTTGAACGTTGAATAAATAGAGTGCACATCTTTCACCTCCGAATAGATGCGACTTAAATGTAAATATCTTTCAAAGCAAGTTTCCTTCGACTTGAATGTTGAATAGATAGGGTGCACATCCTTCACCTCCGAATAGATATGACTTAAATGCAAATATCTTTCAACGCAAGTTTCCTTCGACTTGAACGTTGAATAGATAAGGTGCAGATCCTTCACTTCCGAATAGATGCGACTTAAATGTCAATATCTTTCAACACAAGTTTCCTTTGACTTGAACGTTGAATAGATAGGGTGCACATCCTTCACCTTCGAATAGATGCGACTTAAATGCAAATATCTTTCAACGCAAGTTTCCTTCGACTTGAACGTTGAAAAAATAAAGTGCACATCATTCACCTCCAAATACATGCGACATAAATGCAATGGCCTTCTCGGCGAATGAAAATGCAATGAAAAATGCAAATGATGGATGACTCGATGATTGTCCAACTGTAACGAGGTGGATGGCTCGATGATCGTCCACTATAACGAGGTGGATGACTCGATGATAATGCTGAAGATTTGCAAGTTGACTTTGAACTTCAAGCGATGATAGATCATTTGAAGTTGACTATCAAGCTTTTGACAGTACTTGTTGGAAATTTTTGAGGTCTTCCTCAAAAAATTTGTCCCAATTAGAACTTTTGGCAAATCTCAAAATGATATCCAATATTGACTTGCCGGAGATAGCACCTTTATTGTGAATTTTTGAGATGTTCTCAAAAATTACGTCCCAGTGTTTATTTCAAGGAGAAAAAATCACACTGGGTACATGATCGAGTCATCGTGGCACCTACATATCCTATCGAGCCAGGAATCAGGTCAAATGTAGTTCCAATCCTATAGATGATGAATACTGCAAAGAATCTGAGACAAGATCATCAATAGAAAATGCACAATATGAACATGATGAAATAGGAAGATAATATTCCCCGCGATATTCAAAGCCTAAAGATAAGATATATCACATTTTTGGGATGGACAACCCAATGAAGTAAAATAGGCGTCTCACACTAACAGGATTAAGCTAATGACACTTTTTACAATGAACAACCCAAAAAGGAAAGGCAAAATCTTATTTTTTTTTAATGGAAAAATTTTTTAAAAAATATTTTGGAAAATATTAAAGAGTGGGTTCTTGCCCTTTTTTTTTGGAAATATAAATAATATAAAAAGACAGTCAAATCTTGACTACAATTGGTAGCAGGAGTTAGGATCACATGTAAATCTTTTTTTTTTCTAACTAAGATTGAATTCAAGGTAATTCCTACAGCTTCAAGTGGTACCTCAAACATACTTAAGTATCAATAAGATTTTTTCACCTTGCTTCAAAAAAAGGTTTTGAATTATACCAATCCTCATGTCTCAATTGCCCTCACAACAATTAAAGTCTTATGTCACACATATTTGAAGCATATTATTTGAGGACATTTTTTGAAGTGCACTCACACTCACACTCACAAGAATGTTCAATGCATGCAACTGTGATACCATATGCTTGGCCCTTATGTAAATCTCCACTAATATGAGAACATTTGGAATAAGATCATGTAGGGATTGTCATTGGCTTATAATGTAGGCTTAGGGATGGGTAGGATATATATTTGGGATAAGAGTGACTTAATTCCTTCTTGAGCGTCACAGTAAATTTGTGCTTTCGATGATTGATACACCTTTGGTGTCTGATCCTCTTTATTGTTCTTTTTTTTTCTACTTCTTTTGAATTTTTATTTGTTGGAGCTTTTCCTTTTTCACCCCTTTGTTTTGAAGTTTTCTCATCTTTCGTTGGAGTTTTTTCCTTGTCGTCCTTCATTGACCTTGTAGGGGTATTTTTTTCTTTCTTTATTTCTTTCCACCTTTCCTTTTTTTTTCTTTTTCTAGAAGTTATTTTTTGCTTCCTTGACTTTGGGAGACTTTGTATGTTTAGCCTTTGGCAACTTCAAACATGGATCTTCTCTTATAATTTGCACATTCTTGGTGCACTCAAGAAGGTTGGGCCAAGAGAGGGATAGTGCATGTAAACACTCAAAAGGGGTAGTGGCTAAGATGTGGTTGTCCAAAGAAAGGCTTCAGGCTCAAATTGGTGAAAACTAGGGATTAATGTCATTTGGTAGGTTTTGAAAGGCACAATCGAGTCAAAGAAGGTCTACAATCCTTTCCCAAACCAAACATAACTCAGGATTTCACCTCGATAAATATTCAAGCCAAGTTCTAGATCAACAGTGCGATGCAATTGAAATTTGATATAAAAGCTCACCACATAATGCACATGAAATAATGAGGTTGATTTTATTCTTATCTTGAATGCATGCAAGAGAATTTTCAAGCATCACAAAAGTATAAATGAGAGGTACCAAAAGAGTCTACAGTTTACCACAAAGTCAGTCTCCTCCATCATACCAAATATTTTTGCATGCTCCAAACTGCAATGGTCCCATTTGAGTTGAAGACATGACTCTTATAATATGTACACAATATTTTTTTTTAAATGAAGATCAGACCCGAGAAGGGTTGCATGTATCTCATCGGGATGAGAATCAGGTATGCGTAGTTCATGCAGATATAGTATGAAATATGCATAAACTATTTTTTTTTATCTTTTGAAAAAAATAATACCGAACCCAAGAAGGGTTGCCTACGTATCTCACCAAGATGAGAATCAGGTTCGCGTAATTCATGTAGATTTGCCTTTGAAAATATGCACAAACTATTTTACTTTTCTTTTCTTCTTTTTTGCTCCTAAAATTTGAAAGAATAAATACCGAACCCAAGGACGAGAGGGAGTTGCTCGGATGGTAAGCACCCCTCACTTCCAACCCGAATGTTGCGAGTAGGGCTGGCAAGGGGACAGGAACGGGGACTGGGGGACGGGACGGGACGGAGGACCAATTGGTCGGGATTTTGGGGGGACCGGGATTGGGGGGATAAAAATCCGTCCCATCCCGTCCCACGGGACAGGACGTGGGATTTTTTATTTTTTTTACATGTTTATGTATTTGTAATTTTTTATTGAAATTATATGTTATTGAATAGAATTTTTAGTTTATTTAGTTTTCAATAACATTTTTAGCTAATAAAAAATGCTTAAGTTTTCAAATTTCAAATTTCAAATTTCAAGTTTCAAGTTTCAAGTTTCAAGTTTCAAATTTCAAATTTGAGAAGTTCAAATTTCAAATTTGAGAAGTTCAAATTTCAAATTTGAGAAGTTCAAATTTGTATTTTAAATATTTTAAAAGAATTTAACTTGAAATAGTGATGTAGTCTTTTGTTTTGATTTAATACAAAAAATAATAAAATATTAGAAGTTACAATTTACAAATATTAGTGGA
>JAJOOO010018130.1:0-13402 GCA_029582685.1 Solanum piurae | reverse complement strand
AGTTGATGAAGAAATACCCTCAATCAAAGGCAATCTATGGACAAGAATTACTGGACTTAATTTCCAAAACTGTCCAGGAATATAAAACATTTCCTCATGAAGGAATCATGGTTGATACTTCTGTGCGTCATATGGCAAGAAAAATTTCTAATCAGGATGAGGAAGTTCAAACCGAAATGATTAATAAATATTTTTAAAGAAATAAAGAAAAATCTGCTAAGTAATATAACTCATTACGCAAAATCAGACTCGTCAATGTGTAGTGAAACAAGCGAGGATATGCATGAAGCTCAATCATATGAAGAAGATGAGCCAGAAGATGCATTGAAGAAAGCCGAAGATTATTTGGCCAAACTAAAGGACAAGCTTTAGCAGATAAGCACTATCAATAGAAGATAAGCACTACGGGACGATAAAAGGCCCGCGCTACTGTAGCAACACTGTACCTCAACAGTACATACACTGTTACCAGGACCCAGATAGGGGCCCATGATTCTGTACAAAGATGTTTTTTTTTTTTTATAAATAAGTTTTTTTTTTCTTTAAATGAGGGCAGGTTTTAGAAACCCTCTCTTCTGTTTTGCACTCTCTCTCTTTCTTGTAAACTTTTATTACTAGGTTTTGTAAGCTTGCCGGATTTTGGCCGGAATAATAAAGTGTGCGGTTTGGTAACAACAAGGTATTTTCTTTACCCATTCTTCCTGTCTTTTTCTTTTATAAATTCTCTGATCTAAGTCGTGACTATGTCCGGCTAGAAAATTATATCTATACCGAATAACTAACTTCTCTTTTATATAGACCATGAACGGATCTAAGCTTTATTAAGATATAAAAGAATTTTAGTATGGCTTCTCGACTTGGTTCTGAGATTGAGGTACAGTCGGATCTAGTACTACTTTTATTGACTTTGTCTTTGTGACTCCGTCTTATGAGCCGCGTTTTTACGCCCAAAAAGAGTTTGATAAACTGGCGCCCTTCGTACCCGGTTAGAATTATCAGACACATGTGTTCAATAAAAATATATATTAGCCTCTTGACAGGCCCTTTGCTTGAGTAAAATAATTAAACCATGCAGTCCTAGAAGCTATGTTAAAATTTCTTTATATTTCGATTCTTATGTAGTTGGACTACCTCTAAGGGTATCGAATTGCTTGATCTATGACTGGGCGGACTACCACCAGTTCAATGAGTCCTTTCCAAACAGAAGTAAGATTTTTAGGTCATTTGATTTGTCAAAGGAAAGATTACTCTTATACAATGATCTATTGAATTTGCGTCAAACTT
The DNA here is from genome assembly GCA_029582685.1 of Solanum piurae. NCBI lineage: Eukaryota > Viridiplantae > Streptophyta > Magnoliopsida > Solanales > Solanaceae > Solanum > Solanum piurae. Next base: position 12,118 of record JAJOOO010018130.1, on the reverse strand, counting down.
TCCTGATATTAATACAGATAGGACGCAACTCCAACGGTTTTTGTAAAGCTTAAATTATATTTCCCCATTTTATAAAACATTATCTCGCGATTTAGCACCCTTATATGACAGGCTAAAAAAAGATCTTAAGAAACCTTGGACTAATAGTCTCACTAATTTATTTAAAACTATTAAAGAAAGGGTTAAATCATTGCCTTGTTTAACTCTTGCTCATCCTGCTTGACCAAAGATTGTTGAGACTGACGCGTCTAATATTTGTTAGGGTGGAGTATTCAAACAAATTAATCTGCATGATAAGAATGAATATCTGATTCATTTTCATTCAGGTAAATGGAGCGATGCTCAGAAAAAATATGCAACGGTAGCTCATGAAATGTTAACTATCATAAAATGTGTTTTAAAATTTCAAGATGATTTATATAATCTGAAATTTGTAATAAAAACTTATGCTCAATCAGTTAAATATATGTTTGATAAAGATTTTAAACATGATGCTTCTAAATAAATGTTTGCAAGGTGGCAGGCACAATTAGCCCCTTTTGATTTTGAAATTTATTATAAAAAGGGAAGTGATAATTCCCTACCAGACTTCTTATCTAGAGAATATCTTTCTTCTTAAATAATGGGTTTTCTTGACTTCTTTACTGATAAAACTTTGTTTACAAATTTGAAAACAATTCCTCTTAATAGAGATTTACAGGAATATATTTTATGAAAAATTATACACTGAATGGTGATGGATATCGTCGCTGATTACATGATTGAACAAGAGCTTTATGAAAGATTTATTGTTATGAATTTTATAACCTTTTAGATGATTCAAACTAAATGCTATGTTTGCAGGATGGATCCTCCTTTCGTAACCAAGGCTAGAGGAAGGGGCAGTTATACTCGCGGAAGGGGAAGATCATCCTCCTCAAAGACATACGGATCCTCATCCAGCTCTCCAATTACACAAAAGGGAGGAATGAGATTGGTAAAACTAACAAGCCCGTCAAAAGAAGCTACTTCTTCGATACATCTGGATCATATTGCAGAAAATATTCCATTATACGCTCAACTGCAAGCATATTTTTCACAAAAGCAGAGTAATACTTTTGCTGAAATAGCGAAAGAAGAGGTTGATGGTATTAAAACATACGAAAAGGTGGAAAAAAGAGAATTGATATTTCTCTTAGAAAATGCTGATATACATAGAAAAGAAGAGCCATGGAAAATATTTCAAAGGTATTTATTGAAAGGACTTTATTTCCCGAGTGAGTCATACAAAACTCGGACCTATTATGAAAATATTTTGATAAGTATGGGTGTTGAATTCCAACACTTTTCGGGATATAATACAAGTGCGAATGTTTATAACTTTTCCAAAATGATTATAAAGCAAATTATTGCCATTGAAGATTGGGGTATTTCCTCAATGACCGAAAGAGAATTTAGCCTTAATAAAGTCACTGTAAAATTTACCTACTGGGATTATATCCAAGCCTTTAATAAAGTCCTTTGTTATAACAATGATAGACACAAACATACTTGGTTTATCAAAGTATGTGCAAAAATATTTGCTAATCCTTTACCAAGTTGGTTTTTAAATTGGTGGTCATACCACGGGCCAACTATAAAGATATTTCCCGAATAGTATCTCAAGTTATACAAAGAATGGACAAAAGTTTCTCCAGACCTCAACAAGTTATACCAGCAAGAACACGTCTGCTATTTACAAGAAATAGAGCATATTTATTTCTTCATAGAATTCTTTGTGCCATGCATTCATAAATGGGTTCCAGAAGTAGATTTTACTGATGAACAAATTCCTTGTTTATACCGGACTAATTATAATAGCTTTTGGGACAAGTTGATGAAGAAATACCCTCAATCAAAGGCAATCTATGGACAAGAATTACTGGACTTAATTTCCAAAACTGTCCAGGAATATAAAACATTTCCTCATAAAGGAATCATGGTTGATACTTCTGTGCGTCATATGGCAAGAAAAATTTCTAATCAGGATGAGGAAGTTCAAACCGAAATGATTAATAAATATTTTTAAAGAAATAAAGAAAAATCTGCTAAGTAATATAACTCATTACGCAAAATCAGACTCGTCAATGTGTAGTGAAACAAGCGAGGATATGCATGAAGCTCAATCATATGAAGAAGATGAGCCAGAAGATGCATTGAAGAAAGCCGAAGATTATTTGGCCAAACTAAAGGACAAGCTTTAGCAGATAAGCACTATCAACATAATGTAAGCACTACGGGACGATAAATAGCCCGCACTACTGTAGCAACACTTTAGCTCAACAGTAGATACACTGTTACCAGGACCCAGATAGGGGCCCATGATCCTGTACAAAGATGCTTTTATTTTCTATAAATAAGTTTGTTTTTCTTTAAATGAGGGCAGATTTTAGAAACCCTCTCTTCTGTTTTGCACTCTCTCTCTTTCTTGTAAACTTTTTTTACTAAGTTTTGTAAGCTTGCCGGATTTTGGCCGAAATAATAAAGTGTGCGGTTTGGTAACAACAAGGTATTTTATTTACCCATTTTTCCTGTCTTTTTCTTTTATAAATTCTCTGATCTAAGTCGTGACTATGTCCGGTTAAAAAATTATATCTATGCCGGATAACTAACTTTTCTCTTATATAGACCATGAACGGATCTAAGCTTTATTTAAATATAGAAGAATTTTAGTATGGCTTCTCGACTTGTTTCTGAGATTGAGGTACCATCGGATGTAGTACTACTTTTATTGTCTTTGTCTTTGTGACTCCGTCTGATGAGCCGTGGTTTTTAGCCCAAAAAAAGTTTGATAAAAGGGCGTCAGTCATACCCGATTAAAATTATCTGACACATGGGCTCAATAAAAGTATGTATTAGCCTCTTGATAGGCCCTTTGCTTGGGTAAAATAATTAAACCATGCAGTCCTAGAAGCTATGTTAAAATTTCTTTATATTTCGATTCTTATGTAGTTGGACTACCTCTAAGGATATCGAATTGCTTGATCTATGACTGTGCGGACTACCGCCAGGTCAGTGATCCTGTAAAGTTTGGTATCAGAGCCTAGGAACTTTCATGGTATATATATATCTGAGATGTGAAGAATTTTGACATAGATATATTCTCCCTCTATGGAACAAGGAGATATTAAAAGTTCTCGTTTGGAAGAGGTAGATATACCTCAAAACCTTGATTTGTTAAACATATGGACTATTCCGAAGGTTAATATAAAAACCATTTATGACTATGGTTGGTTTGATAAAATCTCTAATAAACAATTGATTAAAACAACTGAACAATCTTTAGCGTTAAACTCTTCTGAAAAAACTATTCGTTTATTAAATAAGCGAGATGTTGAATTATATAAATCTCAATATAAATTTTTGCATATTGGCATGGTTCAAATTGCTTTTAAACCTTTAACTCTTAAAGGGTTACCAGAGACTTTTCTAGAAGCTCTACGAGATGCAAGAAATTTAAATTTTCGACAGTCTTTGATGGGTTCGATAAAATCTACGGTGGCCTATGGTCCAGTTTATTTTAATGCTCAGCCAAATCTGCAATTATCCTTGACTGATGCTTTAACTTTAAATGTTAAAACCCATGGTTATAATTATGCCCCCAGATCTGAATTGATTTGTTTGTCTTATAGAATCTATTTTAAGTTTCTTGCTACTTTGAACCCTAGATGTAAGTTACATGATACGTTTGATCAAACTATTTTGGTAGAAACTAATTTCCCCAGATCTAAGATCACTACTAGAACACCTATAAAATGGGAAGAAATTAATTTTCCTACTACTTGGATTCTAGATTTTGTTATACCCCCTGAACAAATGACCAATGCTGTTACTAATTCAGATTATTCTCATATTAGTCAAAACTCCGATGGAAAAATTTGTGTGCAATTCAATGAAACGAGTGTCCCTTATAATAGACATTCATTTGCTTCTGATAGAAGATTGGCTATTCAACATATTTCTCCAATTGAACTTCTTTATGATCTAGCTTGAAATCGAGCTGCATCTTTACATACGTTATCTTATGTAATATCTGAAAAACAAAAAAATAGAATTGATCCTCGGTTAAACATTGTTCAAACGAACGATAAATCATTTGATATTTCTGATAAGGATATTCCTTCAACATCCAAAATGGACTATCTTAATGATATTTAATGATGAATGTACACCAAATTGATTTTAGTCCAGGTTCCCTAGCAAGAAAATATATTCAAAAGGATTTCTCAAATGAAAAATGGAACCGGTTTAAAACTTGGTTTTTTGACACTTATAGTGAAGAAGATCTAATTAATATTTCTCAAGAATTTTATGAAACTTGTGCTTTACATAATCATATTATGTTCTTTGTATTTATAACTACTTATATGCCGTTATTCATCAACGTTCTTGGACGGTCATACAAAGATGAAACAGGTAAAATTGTTAATTCTATTTATCCTCCGCAAGCACCATTTATTTTACCTAATAATACAGGTATTACTTTCACTGCCTTCCAAAAATTCATTGATAATGAGGTTGCAGCAGTAAGTATTAATGAGATTAATCAACTTATTTCCCAGAATAATTATTTGGGTTTATATGTTAAGGTTATTGGCGAACATATTAGTTCTCTTGATAAAAAATTAGATAATCTTACAGCTCTGATTACTCAAATAAATAATAAATTGTTATCTACAAAGAATGTTTCTGATCAAGCTTCTACGTCAAAACAACCTGATGTCTCTATTCAAAGGCATCCTGAGATTCAGGATTTCATTCTTAAACCCCTACATGATCTCGAAAGCCTTTTGGATAAAAAGTTTTCAGAATTCGGGGTAATTGCAAAGCCGATAAGTCTCGCTGAAGATTTTGCAGACGAAATGGAAGGCACTTTCGATTTCAAGACACAAGTGGAAATGGAAGTCAATAAACTTCATGGGTATCCGAAGAAAAATAGTATGTATGCTAGAAAACCTAGTATGCAAACATACTACTATCCTAGGCCTACCCCCAAGATGTTTTAATAGAAGAAAGAGATTAGAATCAGACCAATACTTCCTATAGTGGAAGTGAAATTTATGAATGGAATCTCGATGGGTTAACCGATAGAAAGTTAACTATTATGGTTCATAGAATGCTTATGTATGCTACCATATGCAAAAGTGTTAATAACACTGACAAGACTATTTGCAAAATGATTATCGCAGGTTTCACTGGTCAATTAAGAGGCTGGTGGGATAACTACATGACCATTGATGCTAAAGCAACAGTCATTAATGCTAAGGCTGCATCCAAAGGAGTTGATAACTTAGGTTTTGCTCTAGTTAAAAATAGAGAAGACGCGGTTTATACCTTAGTCTTAACCATCCTAGAACATTTTAGTGGTAGATTTACCAATCAATTGGAAACCATTAGATCTCTTCTAAATGGACTTAGATGTAGACATTTAGGTGAATTCCGTTGGTATAAAGATACTTATCATAGTCGGGTGATGGAACTACCTGAAAATGGCCTTGAGCACTGGAAAGCAAAATTTATAAATGGCCTCCCCTCTTTATTTGCAGAAAAAGTAAAAAAGACTCTTAGAGATTCCCAGGGAATAATTCCCTATGGAAGTTTTACAGCTTATAGGAGCTTGTACTCAAGAGGGCATTAATTTGTGCAATGAGTTAAAACTCTCTAGACAGCTTAAGATGGATAGGCTTAGAGAAAAATCTCAAATGAGAGATTTCTGTACTCAGTTTGGGTTGCCAGAAGCCTCTAAATCCAAAGGGAGCAAACATGAGACTTCCAAGTCAGAAACTCATAGATCTCATCGCAAGAAATGATCAAGGAGAAGGACTAGAGAAGAAAGAGATGAGCGTAGGGCTCATCGAAAATCTAATAGATTTACCAAGAATAGGTCCAAAAGAGATCTTGATAAGATCAAATGTTAAAAATGTGGAAAATTTGGGAACATAGCTCCAAACTGTAAGCTTGAAAAGCTTAAGGCTCTGGAACTCGAAGAAGATATTAAGGAAAAAAATTATAGTTTCTTATACACTTCTGGTTCCGAATCAAATTATGATGAATTTGAAGCAAGTGATGCAACATAGGATGATCAACCGGAGTTTTCAAGTAAAGATCAACCAGATAATACTTGTAAATGTCAAGGAGATATCTGTCATTGTGAACATGATGAGTTTTACAAAATTCAATCTCAATTCGAAGATATGAACATGTTCACTATTACTGCTGATAACGTGATTGAACTTCTGAAAGAAGTCACGGATAATACTCTTTGTGAAAAAATTATTCAATTAGCCGCTAGCAAGACTAGTGCTTCACCTAGTATTTTTAATGACAAAAAGGTGAAAGATGATTTTAATTATTCTGCTCCATATTCATTATCTGAAGTTCATAATAGACTTTCATCCAAACAAACTATGGTAATTCGTAATACCTCTTTTGACGATTTAAAAGGAGAAATTGAACAATTGAAGGAAGAGATTAAATATTTGAAACAAAATCAGATTATTTGTGATCATCGTCTCACTCAGATTGAGTCTACCAAAAATAAGGGAAAAAATAAAATTGATGAACCCACTGTCTACCCATTTAAATATTGATCCTAAACTAAATATGTGTTTAGGTATGATGCAGGTTGTTACATCTCATAAATGGTATGTTAAATGTACTATATTAATTGATAATGCCTTTTCTATAACTAATATAGCCATGATTGATAGTGGCGCTGATGTAAGCTGCATTCAAGAAGGTCTTGTGCCTACTAAATATTTTGAAAAAACTACTCATATGGTGAAATCCGCTTCGGGTCATGCTTTAGATATAAAGTATAAATTATCTAATACTCGTATTTTCCAGAATAAAGTTTGTATTCCACACTTCTTTTTCTTGGTAAAAAATCAATTGCATCCTCCTATTATTCTAGGAACTCCATTTATCAATGCAATATATCCTTTTACTCATATAAATGCTAAAGGATTTTCTGCTACTTATAAAGATCAAGATATTAGTTATACTTTTATCACTGAGCCGATTTCATGAGATATTAATGCTTTGATTACAATGAAACAAATGCATGTTGATTATTTACAACTCGAAATATTTAGTATGAATATATTCGATACTTTGAAATCTACTAAAGTACAGGAAATGATTAAACTCATTTCCGAACAAATGGCCATTGATGTTTGTGCAGATCACCCTAGTGCTTTTTGGAATCGAAAAAAGCACATTGTGACTCTTCCATATGAAGATAATTTCTCTGAGGAAAATATTCCTACCAAATCTCGTCCTTGCCAAATGAATACTGAATTGGTTGAATTATGCAAAAAGGAAATTGATAATTTATTACAAAAGGGTTTAATAAAACCTTCCAAGTCGCCTTGGTCTTGTACTGCATTTTATGTTAATAACGCAGCAGAAAAAGAACGAGGTGTTCCCAGGTTAGTTATAAATTATAAACCTTTAAATAAATATTTAAAATGGATTAGATATCCTATTCCAAATAAGAGGGATTTATTAACAAGATTATATGATGCTAATATCTTTTCAAAATTTGATTTAAAATCTGGATATTGGCAGATTCAAATATTTAAAGACCATTATTATAGAACGACGTTTAATGTTCCGTTTGGACAATACGAATGGAATGTAATGCCTTTTGATTTAAAAAATGCTCCCTCAGAATTTCAAAAAATTATGAATGATATTTTTAATCCTTATTTGGAGTTCATTATAGTGTATATTGATGATATTCTTGTTTATTCAAAAACGTTAGAAATGAATATTAAGCATTTAGACATTTTTAAGAAAATAGTAATACAAAATGGTTTGGTGATTTCTAAACCAAAAATGAGTCTGTTCCAAACAGAAGTAAGATTTTTAGGTCATTTGATTTGTCAAGGAAAGATTACTCCTATACAGTGATCTATTGAATTCGCGTCAAAATTTCCTGATATTATTACAGATAGGACGCAGCTCCAACGGTTTTTGGGAAGCTTAAATTATATTTCTCCATTTTATAAAAATTTATCTCGCGATTTAGCCCCCTTATATAACAGGCTAAAAAAAGATCATAAGAAACCTTGGACTAATAGTCTCACTAATTTAGTTAAAACTATTAAAGAAAGGGTTAAATCATTGCCTTGTTTAACTCTTGCTAATCCAGCTTGGCCAAAGATTGTTGAGACTGACGCGTCTAATATTGGTTATGGTGGAATATTAAAACAAATTAATCCGCATGATAAGAATGAATATCTGATTCATTTTCATTCAGGTAAATGGAGCGATGCTCAGAAAAAATATGCAACGGTAGCTCATGAAATGTTAACTATCGTAAAATGTGTTTTAAAATTTCAAGATGATTTATATAATCAGAAATTTGTAATAAAAACTGATGCTCAATCAGATTAATATATGTTTGATAAAGATTTTAAACATGATGCTTCTAAATTAATGTTTGCAAGGTGGCAGGCACAATTAGGCCCTTTTGATTTTGAAATTCATTATAAAAAGGGAAGTGATAATTCCCTACCAGACTTCTTATCTAGAGAATATCTTTCTTCTTAAATAATGGGTTTTCTTGACTTCTTTACTGATAAAACTTTGGTTATGATTTTGAAAACAGTTCCTATTAATAGAGTTTTAGAGGAATATATTTTATGGAAAATTATACACGGAATGGTGATGGATATCGTCACTGATTACATGATTGAACAAGAGCTTTATGAGAGCTTTTATTGTTATGAAATTTATAACCTTTTAGATGATTAAAACTAAATGCTATGTTTGCAGGATGGATCCTCCTTGGGTAACACAGGCTAGAGGAAGGGGCAGTTATACTCGCGGAAGGGGAAGATCATCCTCTTCAAAAACATCCGGATCGTCATACGGATCCTCATCCAGCTCTCCAATTATACAAAGGGGAGGAATTAGCTTGGTAAAACTAACAAGCCCGTCAAAAGAAGCTACTTCTTGGATACATGTGGATGATATTCCAAAAAATATTCCATTATACGCTCAACTGCAAGCATATTTATCACAAAAGCAGAGTAATAATTTTGCTGAAATAACGAAAGAAGAGGTTGATGATATTAAAACCTACGAAAAGGTGGAAAAAAGAGAAATGATATTTCTCTTAGAAAAAGCTGATATACATAGAAAAGAAGAGCCATGGAAAATATTCCAAAGGTATTTATTGAATGGACTTTATTTCTCGAAGAGTCATACAAAACTCGGACCTATTATGAAAATCTTTTGATAAGTATGGGTGTTGAATTCCAACACATTTCGGGATATAATACAAGTGCAAATGTTTATAACCTTTCCAAAATAATTATAAAGCAAATTATTGCCATTGAAGATTGGGGTATTTCCGCAATGACCGAAAGAGAATTTAGCCTTAATAAAGTCACTGTAAAATTTACCTACTGGGATTATATTCAAGTCTTTAATAAAGTCCTTTGTTATAACAATGATAGACACAAACATACTTGGTTTATCAAAGTGTGTGCAAAAATATTTGCTAATCCTTTATCAAGTTTGTTTTTAAATTGGTGGTCATACCATGGGCCAACTATAAAGATATTGCCCGAATCGTCTCTCAAGTTATACAGAGAATGAACAAAAGTTTCTCCAGGCCTTAACAAGTTATACCAGCAAGAACACGTCTGCTATTTACAACAAATTGAGCAAATTTATTTCTTCATAGAATTCTCTGTGTCATGGATTCATAAATGGGTTCCATAAGTAGATTTTACTGATGAACAAATTCCTTGTTTATAGCGGACTTATTATAATAACTTTCGGGACAAGTTGATGAAGAAAGACCCTCAATCAAAGGCAATCTATGGACAAGAATTACTGGACTTAATTTCCAAAACTGTCAAGGAATATAAAACAATTCCTCATAAAGGAATCATGGTTGATACTTCTGTGCGTCATATGGCAAGCAAAATTTCTAATCAGGATGAGGAAGATCAAACCGAAATGATTAATAAATATTTAGAAGAAGTAAAGAAAAATTAGCTAAGTAATATAACTCATTATGAAAAATCAAACTCGTCAATGCGTAGTGAAACAAGCGATGATATGCATGAAGCTCAACCATATGAAGTAGATGAGCCAGAAGATGCATTGAAGAAAGTCGAAGATTATTTGGCAAAACTAAAGGACAAGCTTTAGCAGATAAGCACTATCAACAGAAGATAAACACTACGGGACAATAAAAGGCCCGCGCTACTGTAGCAACAATGTAGCTCAACAGTAGATACACTGTTACCAGGACCCAGATAAGGGCCCATGATCCCGTACAAAGATGCTTTTTTTTTCTATAAATAAGTTTGTTTTTCTTTAAATGAGGGCATGTTTTAGAAACCCTCTCTTCTGTTTTGCACTCTCTCTCTTTCTTGTAAACTTTTCTTACTAAGTTTTGTAAGCTTGCCGGATTTTGGCTGGAATAATAAAGTGTGCGGTTTGGTAACAACAAGGTATTTTCTTTACCCATTGTTCCTGTCTTTTTCTTTTATAAATTCTCCTATCTAAGTCGTGACTATGTCCGGCTAAAAAATTATATCTATGCCGGATAACTAACTTCTCTCTTATATAGACCATGAACAGATCTAAGCTTTATTTAAATATAGAAGAATTTTAGTATGACTTCTCGACTTGGTTCTGAGATTGAGGTACATTCGGATCTAGTACTACTTTTATTGGCTTTGTCTTTGTGACTCCGTCTGATGAGCCGTGGTTTTTAGCCCAAAAAGAGTTTGATAAAAGGGCGTCCTTCATACCCGGTTAGAATTATCAGACACATGGACTCAATAAAAGTATGTATTAGCCTCTTGACAGGCCCTTTGCTTGGGTAAAATAATTGACGCTTGCGGAGGATAATTATAAATAACAATTTTACCTGTTTCATCTTTGTATGACCGTTCAAGAACGTTGATGAATAACGGCATATAAGTAGTTATAAACCTAGGTACAAAGAACATATTATGATTATGTAAAGCACAAGTTTCATAAAATTCTTGAGAAATATTATTTAGATTTTCTTCATTATAAGTGTCAAAAAATCAAGTTTTAAACCGGTTCCATTTTTCATTTGAGAAATCCTTTTGAATATATTTTCTTGCCAGGGAACCTGGACTAAAATCAATTTGGTGTACATTCATCATTAAGATAATCCATTTCAGATGCTGAAGAAATATCCTTATCAGAAATATCAGATGATTTATCGTTCGTTTGAACAATGTTTAACCGAGGATCAATTCTAATTTTTTGGTTTTTCAGATATTACATCAGATAATGTATGTAAAGATGCAGCTCAATTTCTAGCTGTACCATAAAGAGGTTAAATTGAAGAAATATGTTGAATAGCCAATCTTCTATCAGAAGGAAATGAATGTCTATTATAAGGGACTCTCGTTTTATTGAATTGCATACAAATTTTTCCGTCGGAGTTTTGACTAATTTGAAAATAATCTGAATTAGTAACAACATTGAACAAGTGAAGGAAGAGATTAAATATTTGAAACAAAATCAGATTATTTGTGATCATCGTCTCACTCAGATTGAGTCTACCAAAAATAAGGGAAAAATAAAATTGATGAACCCGCTGTTGAAGAAAATACTCTTGCTACCTCTTTAAATATTGATCCTAAACAAAATATGTTTTTAGGTATGATGCATGTTGTTACATTTCATAAATGGTATGTTAAATGTACTATGTTAATTGATAATGTCTTTTCTATAACTAATATAGTCATGATTGATAGTGGCGCTGATGTAAGCTGCATTCAAGAATGTCTTGTGCCTACTAAATATTTTGAAAAAACTACTCATATGGTGAAATCCGCTTCGGGTCATGCTTTAGATATAAAGTATAAATTATCTAATACTCGTATTTGCCAGAATAAAGTTTGTATTCCACACTTCTTTTTCTTGGTAAAAAATCAATTGCATCCTCCTATTATTCTAGGAACTCCATTTATCAATGCAATATATCCTTTTACTCATATAAATGCTAAAGGATTTTCTGCTACTTATAAAGATCAAGATATTAGTTATACTTTTATCACTGAGCCGATTTCACGAGATATTAATGCTTTGATTA
>JAJOOO010018127.1:0-10363 GCA_029582685.1 Solanum piurae | reverse complement strand
AGCAGGTAAATCCCCCATTTTGCCAATTTTCGTGTGCTATAGTTCACCATCTTTTTTGGTGATCTGGAATTCCAACCTCATTTTTGCCTAAATTTTACGTGGACGTCCGTTAAGACCTTATCTATGGAGCCAGATGGCCCTCACAAACACAACAGCCCATTTTCAAGGTCAAACGATCACCTGAGCAGGTAAACCTCTCATTTTGCCAATTTTTCTGTGCTATAGTCCATGTATTTTTTGGTGATCCGGAATTCCGACCTCATTTTTGCCCAAATTATACCTGGACATCCGTTAAGACCTTACCTATGGAGCCAGTTGTCCCTCACGGCCAAAACGGCCCATTTTCAAGGTCAAATGATCCACAGAGCAGGTAAACCCCCCATTTTGCCAATTTTCGTGTGCTATAGTTCACCATCTTTTTTGGTGATACGAAATTCCAATCTCATTTTTGCCTAAATTTTACGTGGACGTCCGTTAAGACCTTACCTAGGGAGCCACTTGGCCCTCACGACTTAAACAACCCATTTTCAAAGTCAAAAGATCAACGGAGCAGGTAAATCCCCCATTTTGCAAATTTTCGTGTGCTATAGTACACCATCTTTTTTGGTGATGCAGAATTATGACCTCATTTTTGCCTAAATTTTACGTGGACGTCCGTTAAGACCTTACCTATGGAGCCAGATGGCCCTGACGGCCAAAATGGCTCATTTTCAAGGTCAAACGATCCCCAGAATAGGCAAACCACCCATTTTGCCGATTTTCGTGTGCTAGTCTATGAATTTTTTGGTGATCCGGAATTCCGACCTCATTTTTGCCAAAATTATACCTGGACGTCCGTTAAGACCTTACCTATGGAGCCAGTTGGCCCTCACGAACAAAACGGCCCATTTTCAAGGTCAAACGATCACCTGAGCAGGTAAAGCCCACTCTTTTACCTATTTTCATATGTTATAGTTCACCATCTTTTTTGGTGATCCAGAATTCCGACCTCACTTTTGCCTAAATTTTACGTGGACGTCCGTTAAGACCTTACCTATGGAGACAGTTGGCCCTCACAATTAAAACAACCCATTTTCAAGGTCAAAATATCAACGGAGAAGGCAAATCTCCTATTTTGCAAATTTTTGTGTGCTATAGTTCACTATCTTTATTGGTGATCCGGAATTCCGACCTCATTTTTGCCTAAATTTTACGTGGATGTCCGTTAAGACCTTATCTATGGTGCCAGTTGGCCCTCACAACTAAAACAACTTATTTTCAAGGTCAAAAGATCAACGGAGCAGGTAAATCCCCCATTTTGCCAATTTTCGTGTGCTATTGTCCATGGATTTTTTGGTGATCCAGAATTCCGACCTAATTTTTGCAAATATTTTACATGGATGTCCGTTAAGACCTTACCTATGGAGCCAGTTGGCCTTCACGAACAAAACGGCCCATTTTCAAGGTCAAACGATCACCTGAGCAGGAAAACCCCAAATTTTGCCAATTTTCGTGTGCTATAGTCCATAGATTTTTTGGTTATTCGGAATTCCGACCTAATTTTTGCAAAAATTATACCTGGACGTCCGTTAAGACCATACCTATGGAGCCAGTTAGCCCTCACGACTAAAACAACCCATTTTCAAGGTCAAAAGATCAACGGAGAAGGCAAATCTCCTATTTTGCAAATTTTTGTGTGCTATATTCACTATCTTTATTGGTGATCCGGAATTCCGACCTCATTTTTGCCTAAATTTTACGTGGACGTTCGTTAAGACCTTATCTATGGTGCCAGTTGGCCCTCACAACTAAAACAACTTATTTTCAAGATCAAAAGATCAACGGAGCAGGTAAATCCCCCATTTTGTCAATTTTCGTGTGCTATTGTCCATGGATTTTTTGGTGATCCAGAATTTCGACCTAATTTTTGCAAATATTTTACATGGATGTCCGTTAAGACCTTACCTATGGAGCCAGTTGGCCCTCACGAACAGAAAGGCCCATTTTCAAGGTCAAACGATCACCTGAGCAGGGAAACCCCCAATTTTGCCAAAATTATACCTGGACGTCCGTTAAAACCTTACCTATGGAGCCAGTTGTCCCTCACGGCCAATTTTCAAGGTCAAACGATCCACAGAGCAGGTAGACCCCCCATTTTTCAAATTTTCGTGTGATATAGTTCACAATCTTTTTTGGTGTTCCGGAATTCCGACCTCATTTTTGCCAAAATTTTACGTGGACGTCCGTTAAGATCTTACCTATGGAGCCAGTTGTCCCTCACGGCCAAAATGGCCCATTTTCAAGGTCAAACGATCCACAGAGCAGGTAAACCCCACATTTTGCAAATTTTCGTGTGCTATAGTCCATGGATTTTTTGGTGATCCGGAATTCCGACCTCATTTTTGCCAAAATTATACATGGACGTCCATTAAGACCTTACCTATGGAGCAAGTTGTCTCTCACGGCCAAAACAGACCATTTTCAAGGTCAAACAATCCACAGAGCAGGTAAATCCCCCTCTTTTACCGATTTTCATGTGCTATAGTTCACAATCTATTTTGGTGATCCGAAATTCCGACCTCATTTTTGCCAAAATTATACCTGGACGTCCGTTAAGACCTTACCTATGGATCCAATTATCCCTCACGGCCAAATCGGCCCATTTTCAAGGTCAAACGATACATAGAGCAAGTAAGCCCCCCATTTTGCCAATTTTCGTGTGCTATAATTCACTATCTTTTTTGGTGATCCAGAATTCCGACCTCATTTTTGCCAAAATTATACCTGGACGTCCGTTAAGACCTTACCTATGTAGCCAGTTAGCCCTCACGACTAAAACAACCCATTTTCAAGGTCAAACAATCCACAGAGCAGGTAAACCCCCCTCTTTTACCGATTTTCATGTGCTATAGTTCACCATATTTTTTAGTGATCCAAATTTCTGACCTCTTTTTTGCCTAAATTTTACGTGGACGTCCGTTAAGACCTTGCCTATGGAGCCAGTTGGCCCTCACGACTAAAACAACCCAATTTCAAGGTCAAAAGATCAACTGAGCAGGTAAATCCCCCATTTTGCCAATTTTCGTGTGCTATTGTCCATGGATTTTTTGGTGATCTGGACTTCCGACCTCATTTTTGCCTAAATTTTACATGGACGTCCATTAAGACCTTGCCTGTGGAGCCAGTTGACCCTCACGACTAAAACAACCCATTTTCAAGGTCTAGAGATCAATGGAGCGGGTAAATCCCCATTTTGCCAATTTTCGTGTGCTATTGTCCGTGGATTTTTTTGTGATCCGGAATTCCGGCCTCATTTCTGCAAATATTTTACATGGATGTCCGTTAAGACCTTACCTATGGATCCAATTGTCCCTCACGGCCAAAACGACCCATTTTCAAGGTCAACCGATCAACAGAGATGGTAAACCCCCCATTTTGCCAATTTTCGTGTGCTATAGTTCACCATCTTTTTTGGTGATCCAGAATTCCGACCTCAATTTAGCCAAAATTATACCTGGACGTCCGTTAAGACCTTACCTACGGAGCCAGTTGTCCCTCACGGCCAAAACGGCCCATTTTCAAGGTCAAACGATCCACAGAGCAGGTAAACCCCCCTCTTTTACCAATTTTCATGTGCTATAGTTCACCATATTTTTTGGTGATCCGGAATTCCGATCTCATTTTTGCCAAAATTATACTTGGATGTCCGTTAAGACCTTACCTATGGATCCAGTTGTCCCTCACGGCCAAAACGGCCCATTTTCAAGGTCAACCGATCAACAGAGATGGTAAACCCCCCATTTTGCCAATTTTCGTGTGCTATAGTTCACTATCTTTTTTGGTGATCCGAAATTCCGACCTCATTTTTGCCAAAATTATACATGGATGTCCGTTAAGACCTTACCTATGGAGCCAGTTTTCCTTCACGGCCAAAACGGCCCATTTTCAAGGTCAAACTATCCACAGAGAAGGTAAACCCCCCTCTTTTACCGATTTTCATGTGCTATAGTTCACCGTCTTTTTTGGTGATCCGAAATTCCAACCTCATTTTTGCCAAAATTATACCTGGACGTCCGTTAAGACCTTACCTATGGTGCCAGTTGTCCCTCACGGCTAAACCGGCCCATTTTCAAGGTCAAACGATCCTTAGAGCAGGTAAACCCCCCATTTTGCCAATTTTCGTGTGCTATAGTTCACCATCTTTTTTGGTGATCCGGAATCCGACCTCATTTTTGCCTAAATTTTAGGTAGACATACGTTAAGACATTACCTATGGACCCAGTTCACCCTCACGACTAAAACATTCCATTCAAGGTCAAAAGATCAACGGAGCAGGTAAATCCCCCATTTTGCTAATTTTCGTGTGCTATTGTCCATGGATTATTTGGTGATCCGAAATTCCAACCTCATTTTTGCAAATATTTTACATGGATGTCCGTTAATACCTTACCAATGGAGCCAGTTGGCCCTCACAAATAAAACGGCCCATTTTCAAGGTCAAACGATCACATGAGAAGGTAAACCCTCCATTTTGCCAATTTTCGTGTGCTTTAATCAATGGATTTTTTGGTGATCCGGAATTCCTACCTCATTTTTGCCAAAATTATACCTGGACATCCGTTAAGACCTTACCTATGGAGCCAGTTGTCCCTCACGGCCAAAACGGCCCATTATCAAGGTCAAACGATCCACAAAGCAGGTAAACCCCCCTCCTTTACCAATTTTCATGTGCTATAGTTCACCATCTTTTTTGGTGATTCGGAATTCCGACTTCATTTTTGCCTAAATTTTACATGGACGTCCGTTAATATCTTGCCTATGGAGCCAGTTGGCCCTCGCGACTAAAACAACCCATTTTCAAGGTCTGAAGATCAACGGAGCGGGTAAAACAACCCATTTTCGAGGTCTAAAGATCAACGGAGCGGGTAAATCCCCCATTTTGCCAATTTTTGTGAGCTATTGTCCATGGATTTTTTGGTGATCCGAAATTCCGACCTCATTTTTGTAATTATTTTACATGGATGTCCATTAAGACCTTACCTATGGAGCCAGTTGGCCCTCACGGCCAAAACGACCCATTTTCAAGGTCAATCGATCAACAGAGATGGTAAACCACCCATTTTGCCAATTTTCGTGTGCTATAGTTCACCATCTTTTTTGGTGATCCGGAATTCCGACCTCATTTTTGCCAAAATTATACCTGGACGTCCGTTAAGACTTTACCTACGGAGCCAGTTGTGCCTCACGGCCAAAACGGCCCATTTTCAAGGTCAAACGATCCACAGAGCAGGTAAACCCCCCTCTTTTACCAATTTTCATGTGCTATAGTTCACCATCTTTTTGGTGATCCGGATTTCCGACCTCATTTTTGCCTAAATTTTACGTGGACATCCGTTAATACCTTGCCTATGGAGCCAGTTGGCCCTCACGACTAAAACAACCCATTTTCAAGGTTAAAAGATCAACGGAGCAGGTAAATCCCCCATTTTGCCAATTTTCGTGTACTATTGTCCGTGGATTTTTTGGTAATCCAGAATTCCAACCTCATTTTTACAAATATTTTACATGGATGTCCATTAAGACCTTACATATGGAGCCAGTTGGCCCTCACGAACAAAACGGCTCATTTTCAAGGTCAAACGATCACATGAGCAGGTAAACCCCCCATTTTGCCAATTATCGTGTGCTTTAGTCACTGGATTTTTTGGTGATCCAGCATTTCGACCTCATTTTTGCCAAAATTATACCTGGACGTCCGTTAACACCTTACCTATGGAGCCAGTTGTCCCTCACGGCCAAAATGGCCCATTTTCAAAGTCAAACGATCCACAGAGCAGGTAAACCCCCCTCTTTTACCGATTTTCATGTGCTATAGTTCACCATATTTTTTGGTGATCTTGAATTCCGACCTCATTTTTGCCAAAATTATACCTGGACGTCCGTTAAGACCTTACCTATGGAGCCAGTTTTCCCTCACGGACAAACCGGCCCATTTTCAAGGTCAACCGATCAACAGAGATGGTAAACCCCCCATTTTGCCAATTTTCGTGTGCTATAGTTCACCATCTTTTTTGGTGATCCGGAATTCCGACCTCATTTTTGCCAAAATTACACCTGGACGTCCGTTAAGACCTTACCTATGGATCCAGTTGTCCCTCACGGCCAAAACGGCCCATTTTCAAGGTCAACTGATCAACAGAGATGGTAAACCCCCCTCTTTTACAAATTTTCATGTGCCTCAGTTCACCATCTTTTTTGGTGATCCGAAATTCCGACCTCATTTTTGCCTAACTTTTACGTGGACGTCCGTTAAGACCTTACCTATGGAGCCAGTTGTCCCTCACGGCCAAAACGGCCCATTTTCAAGGTCAAACGATCCACAAAGCAGGTAAACCCCCCATTTTGCCAATTTTCGTGTGCTATAGTTCACCATCTTTTTTAGTGATCCGGAATTCCGACCTCATTTTTGCCTAAATTTTACGTGGACGTCCATTAATACCTTACCTATGGAGCCACTTGGCCATCACGACTTAAACAACCCATTTTCAAGGTCAAAAGATCAACGGAGCATGCAAATCCTCTATTTTGCAAATTTTCGTGTGCTATAGTACACCATCTTTTTTGGTGATGCAGAATGCCGACCTCATTTTTGCCAAAATTATACCTGGACGTCCGTTAAGACCTTACCTATGGAGCCAGTTGGCCCTCACAAACAAAACGGCCCATTTTCAAGGTCAAACGATCACCTGAGCAGGTAAAGCCCACTCTTTTACCTATTTTCATGTGTTATAGTTCACCATATTTTTTGGTGATCCAGAATTCCGACCTCACTTTTGCCTAAATTTTACGTTGACGTCCATTAAGACCTTACCTATGGAGCCAGTTGGCCCTCACGACTAAAACAACCCATTTTCAAGGTCAAAAGATCAACGGAGAAGGCAAATCTCCTATTTTGGAAATTTTCGTGTGCCACTATCGTTATTGGTGATCCAGAATTCCGACCTCATTTTTGCCTTAATTTTACGTGGACGTCTGTTAAGACCTTATCTATGGTGCCAGTTAGCCCTCACAACTAAAACAACATATTTTCAAGGTCAAAAGATCAACGGAGCAGGTAAATCCCCTATTTTATCAATTTTCGTGTGCTATCCAGAATTTCAACCTTATTTTTACAAATATTTTACATGGATGTCCGTTAAGACCTCACCTATGGAGCCAGTTTGCCGTCACGAACAAAACGGCCCATTTTCAAGGTCAAACGATCACCTGAGCAGGTAAACCCCCCATTTTGCCAATTTTCGTTTGCTATAGTCAATGGATTTTTTGGTGATCCGGAATTCTGACCTCATTTGTGCCAAAATTATACCTGGACGTCCGTTAAGACCTTACCTATGGAGCCAGTTGTCCCTCACGGCCAAAACGGCCAATTTTCAAGCTCAAAGGATCCCCGGAGAAGGTAAACACCCCATTTTGATAATTTTCGTGTGCTATTGTCCATGGATTTTTTCGTGCTCCGTAATTCTTACCTCATTTTTGCAAAAGTTTTACTTGGATGTCTCTTAAGACCTTACCCGTGGAGCCAGTTGGCCCTCACGTCAAAAACGGCCCATTTTCAAGGTGAAACGATCCCAGAGCAGGTAAACCCCCTCTTTTACCGATTTTCATGTCCTGTAATTCACCATCTTTTTTGGTGATCCAGAATTCCGCCCTTTTTTTCCAAAATTTTACATGTACCTCCGTTAAGACCTTACCTATAGAGCCAGTTGGCCCTCAGGGCCAAATGGTCCCATTTTCAAGGTCAAACCATCACCGGAGCAGGTAAACCCCCATTTTGACGATTTTTGTGTGCAATAGTCCATGTATTTTTTGGTGATCCAAAATTCAAACCTTAATTTTGCCAAATTTCTACTTGGACGATCGTTAAGACCTTACCAATCGAGCCAGTTGGCCCTCACGGCCAAAACGACCCATTTTTAAGGTTAAACGATCCCCGGAGCAGGTAAATCTCCCATTTTGCCTATTTTCGTGTGCTATAGTGCATGGATTTTTTAGTGATCCGGAATTCCGACATCATTTTTGCCAAATTTTTACCTGGACGTCTGTTAAGACCTTACCTATGGAGCCAGTTGGACTTCACGGCCAAAATGGCCCATTCTCAAGGTTAAACGATCCCCGGAGCAAGTAAACCCCCTATTTTGCAAATTTTCATGTGCTATTAGTTCATGTATTTTTTGGTGATCCGGAATTCCGACCTCATTTTTGCAAAAAATTTACCTAGACGTCCGTTAAGACCTTACCTATGGAGTCAGTTGGCCCTCACGGCCAAAACGGCCCATTTTCAAGGTCAAACGATCCCCAGAGCAGGTAAACTCCTACTTTTACCAATTTTCATGTCCTATAGTTCACCATCTTTTTTTGTGATCCAGAATTCCGCCCTTTTTTTTCCAAAATTTTACCTGTACGTCCGTCAAGACCTTACCTATGGAGCCAGTTGGCCCTCAAGGCCAAATGGGACCATTTTCAAGGTCAAACGATCCTTGGAGCAGGTAAACCCACCATTTTGCCGATTTTAGTGTGTTATAGTTCATGGACTTTTTGGTGATCCAAAATTTCAACCTCATTTTTGCCAATATTTTACTTGGATGTCTGTTAAGACCTTACCTATGGATCCAGTTGGCCCTCATGGGCAACACGGCCCATTCTCAAGGTCAAACTACCCCTGGAGTAGGTAACCCCACATTTTACCAATTTTCGTGTGCTCGGAATTTTGACCTCATTTTTGCCAAAATTTTACCTGGACATCCATTAGTACCTTACCTAGGGAGCCAGTTGGCCCTCATGGACAAAACAGCCCATTTGCAAGGTCAAACGATCCGCAGAGCAGGTAAACCTCCTCTTTTACAGATTTTCATGTGCTATAGTTCACCATATTTTTTGGTGATTCGAAATTGCAACCTTATTTTTGCCAAAATTATACCTAAAAGTCCGTTAAGACCTTACTTATGGAGCTAGTTGGCCCTCACAGAAAAAACGGCCCATTTGCAAGGTCAAATGATCCCTGGAGCAGGTAAACCCCATTTTGCCGATTTTCGTGTCCTATTTTCAATGGAGTTTTATGGTGATCCAGAATTATGACTTCATTTATGCAAAATATTTACCCTGGACGTCCTTTAAGACCTTAACTATGGAGCCAGTTGGCCATCACGGCCAAAACGGCCCATTTTAAAGGTCAAACGTTATCCAGAGCAGGTAAACCTCCTCTTTTACCGATTTTCATGTCCTATAGTTCACCATCTTTTTTGGTGATCCAAAATTCTGACCTTTTTTCCCCAAAATTTTACATTTACGTCCGTTAAGACCTTACCTATAGAGGAAGTTGACCCTCACGACCAAATGAGCCCATTCTTAAGGTCAAACAATCCCCAGAGCAGTTTAACCCCCGATTTTTCCAATTTTCGTGAGCTATAGTCAATGGAGTTTTTGGTGATCCGGATTTCCGACCTAATTTTTGCAAAAAATTTACCTGGACGTCCGTTAAGACCTTACCTACGTAGCCAGTTGGCCCTCACAGACAAAATAATCCATTTTCAAGGTCAAACAATCCCCAGAGCAGGTAAACCCCCTCTTTTACCGATTTTCATGTGTTATAGTTCACTATCTTTTTTGGTGATCCGGAATTCCGACCTCATTCTTGCTAAAATTTTACCTGGACATCCTTAAAGACCTTACCTATGGAGCCAGTTGGCCCTCACGGCCAAAACGGCCCATATTAAAGGTCAAACTATCCCTAGAGCTAGTAAACCCCCCTTTTTGCCGATTTTCGTGTGCTATAGTCCATGGATTTTTTGGTGATCCGGAATTACAACCTCATTTTTGCCAAAATTTTACCTGGACGTCCGTTAAGACCTTACCTATGGAGCCAGTTGGCCCTCAAAGCCAAAATGGCCCATTTTCAAGAACAAACGATCCCCGGAGCAGGTAAACTCCTAATTTTGCCAATTTTTGTGTGCTATATTCCATGGATTTTTAGGTGATCCAGAATTCCGACCTCATTTTTGTAAAAGTTTTACCTGGACGTCCGTTAAGACCTTACATATGGAGCAAGTTGACCCTCACGGCAAAAGTGACCCATTTTCAGTGTTAAACGATCCCCGGAGCTGGTAAAGCCCATTTTGTTAATTTTGGTGTCCTATAGTCAATGTATTTTTTGGTGATCCGGAATTCCAACCTCATGATACGCTCAAATTACACCTCCCTAAAGAAGCATAAGCAATCGTTATCAAGTAAAGAACCCAACTTGTAGGTTGGGGTTGATCCCACGAGGAAAATGGTTTAGACTTTACTTTAACCCACGATTATATTCAATTAGTCAAAGTATTTCCAA
>JAJOOO010018123.1:0-10286 GCA_029582685.1 Solanum piurae | reverse complement strand
ATGTTCTATTTTATTTTCATCATACCTGTATTTTAGGATTCCTTCATAACTTTTTTCACTGGCATCTGATTCTACTATATATGTAAATTTTTTGTTTTCATCCGGGAAATATAGTTTAGGTAGGTTTTTACATAATAATTTTACTTTTTGTATTTGTGTTTGGTCTTTTTTATCAAATTGGTATTCTATGTCTTTCTTTAATTTTTGTTGTAATGGTTTTAAATTCTTTGCTAATTTTAGTATGTATTCTCTTACTTGGTTTACTAGTCCTAGAAATGATTGTAATTTCTTTTTCGTATCTAGTTGTTCATTTGAGTTAATTATTTTTTGTACTATATGTGTTTGCATTTTTATTCCATTTTTATCTATTTGTATTCTTAAGAATTCTATTTGTTTTTTCATTATGTCTGCTTTCTTTTTACTTAGGCTTATGCCTGAATATTCTATAATATGTATAAATTTTTCTAACAACCTTATATGTTCATCTTGTGTTTTAGAATATAATAATATATCATCAATGTATACTATACAATTTTCTAGTTGTTTAAAGTAGTTATCCATAAAGTGTTGATATCTACCTGGTGCGTTTTTATATCCAAATGGTAATACATTTCATTCATAAAATCCTTGTGGTACCGTGAATGCTGTAAGTTTTTTAGATTCTTCTTCTAACTTTAAGTGGTAAAATCCTGATTTGCAGTCAAATTTACTAAAGTAATTATATCCTTGTATTTGTCTTATTTTTAATATTTTATTTGGTATTGGGTAATTATATGTTTTAGTTTTTGCATTTAAATTTCTATAATCGATAACCATTCTGAATCAGTACTTGAGTTATATGATGTCTAAAGGTGGTCAAGGCCAAGTGTAAATAAGAACATGCTTGTTTTGAGCTGTTAAAAAATCCTTGAATGGAATTCGCGGATGCACAAATACCGGTATTAGGGCGTCTAGGTCTAGGACTAGTAAGGTAAGTTGTTCGAGGACGAACAAAGCTCTAAGTGTGGGGTGGTGATCTTGGGTGTATTTGCATGCATAAGAACCAAATTACACCCGCATTATGACCATGTTTGGAATCATTCTTTACTAATTGATAGTATTGTCGAGTCATATGAATTCATTTAGACTAACCAATATGATTAGTTCTGTAGGTGACCTTAAATGAATAAACAAGCGCTAAAACAGTCATTGGGAAGCATGAGAGGATCCATGTAAAAGAGCAACAAGAAAGGAGAAAGAAAAGACATATTTGTATCCTCTCCGCGATTTATTATTTTTTCGCAAAATGGAGTTGTTGGCAGAAGACTTTGTATCATACACGCATTGCGGAGAAGAGATGTTCGCCAAGAACTGGATTTTAGACAGCTCTCTACGTCGCTGACCCTGGTGCTAGATTTGGCCAATTTTGACTAAATATAAATAGACTCAAATTTTATTTTATGAAATATTCTTTATCTGGGTTTTGAAGAACGGTGACTTTGGGAGATTTTTTATTTTTTCTTAGGGTTCATTCCTAAACTCTTCTATTTTTTATCTCTCTATGTTATTTAATCATTTCATAATTGAGAATCTTGATATGACTAGCTAATTTCCCAAGTTCTAGGGTTGTGGCTACCGAATGATTTTATCTTATTGAAGTTTTATGTATTGAAGTTAATTATCATATGAATCAATTTTTTGTTCTTGTTTCCGTATTTCGTGCGTGATCACCACTAAAATAAACATCTTGTTTGAATTGAACTCGGGAGAGAGAAAAGAGGATAGAATGTGGGGTAAAAGAAGCATGATTTTCTCTTAAGATTTAGAGTTAATTTGTATCTAGGATAGATATATACCTAGGAACCGTGCTTGGTTATTAGATAGGACCAAATCGTAATGCTCGATAATTGGTCCATTCTATCCCCGCTCAACGATGTAGTAAGGCTGCCAATTATCGTAGGCGATTAGAGGTTGGGAGACCATAATCATATCATTAACCCTGTGATCACTAATTCAATAAATAAGTACTATACATTTTACAAGATAATATGCATGAATCCTGAAGTGAGTTGTCGCCCTGCACTTCATCCAATCATTTTTCAAACCTTTTAGAATTTGAATCGCATTAGTTAATCTTATATTTAGATTTTAGATTATAGAAACATTCAATTCATTGTTCTTGATAACACCTGTTTCGAATTGAAAGTATTGGAAAGATTGAATTAATCTAATCTTGAGTGCATGTGGGTACGATACCCGACTCTATTAAAGAGCCACTTTAATACTTGAAAGACCACGTACACTTGTTTGTGCGATGGGGTGCAACACATTCCAGAATCAAAATGGCATGCGTTTGAATGCAAAGGTACCATAAGGACATGTAAATTTGGTCTTTTCCTTATCTTCTGATTCAATTGATACCTAGTTATACCCAGAGTATCAATCTAAGAAACAATAACACCCTTTACCAGGCAACCTATCAAGCATCTGATCTATGAATGGCATTGGAAAGTGGTCCTCCAATGTCCACTTGTTCAACTTCCTGTAATCCATGCATAATCGCCAACCTGTAACTGGTCTTTGCGGAATCAACTCAATCTTAGTGTTGGCAACCATTGTCATACCACCCTTTTTGGGCACACACTGCATTGGGCTAACCCAATGACTATCAGAAATTGGTTACACCACCCCTGCATCCAACCACTTTATGATTTCCTTTTTAACCACCTCTTGAATTGGTGGATTCAACCTCCTCTGGGGCTCTATTCTCGGGTTGCATTCCTTCCAAGTTAAATTTTATGAGTGCATATACCAGAGGTATCCCAAAGATGTCTGCCATAGTCCAACCAATAGCCTTTTTGTACCTTGTTAAGACTTTGACTATAGTTTACACCTGTTCACCGTTCATATCTGCAGCCAAAATGATTGGCAATGTATTATTAGTACCCAAAATACATACCTTAGGTGGCTGGGTAACTATTTTAATTCAAGTACAGGCAGTTCCTCAATAGATGGCTTTGCTGGAGGATTTGGCCTATTGTTCAGGTCTAGGTCTAATTTCTTTGAAGCATAGGAATGTGACCCCATGCCTTGCAGAGCATTTACAGTTTCCACATAGTCATCTTGGAGATCTTCTTCAAAATTTATTAGCACGATTGTCAATGTTTCCACATCAAAACTTTCCTCAATAGCAGCTTCAAGCTCCCCTTCATCAATAACCTCTATCGCAGACACCACAATCATATCTTGTGGTTGCTTCATAGACCTGCATATTTTAAACTTTACCTCCTCATTGTTGATCCTGAACTTAATATCTCCGCTTTCAACATCAACTAAAGTGTGACCTGTGGCCAGAAATGTCCTTCCCAAAATTATGGGAACCTTAAAATCTACCTCGCAATCAAGAATTATGAAGTCTGCCGGAAAAATGAAGTTGTCCACTTTTATTAGCAAATCACATAAAATACCCATACGTCGTTTCATTGACCTATCTGCCATCATCAACCTCATTGCAGAGGTTTTTGGCACACCTAAGCCCAATTGCTTATAGATGGCTAAATGCATCAGATTGATAGTTTCCCCTAAATCACACAGGGCTTTTGCAAACTCAAATGCTTCGATTGTGCATGGTATAGGACTGCACCTGGGTCCTCTTTTTTCTACACCAGAAATCTTGTAGCAATATCACTACAATGATCAATATTGTCAGTTGGTTCAAAACTTACAGATCTCTTCATTGTGACTAAGTCATTCATGAACTTAGCATATCTTAGCATCTTCAAAAGAGCTTCCACCAACGGGATGTTCACTGATAGTTGTCTCAGCATGGGTATGAATTTTGAAAACTTCCCATCTTTCGCTTTCTTCTTGAGTCTTTAGGGGAATGGTGGAGGCGGTCTCGGTATCTATTGTACAGGCAAAGTAGCCTCTACTTATTTTCTTTTACCTTAGCCAACATCTCTGTTGATTGGGCTCCTTCTGTATCATCTACTTGTTCAGCTTGAACCTCTTCTTCCTCATTTCTCCCTATACCCTGTTCCTGCTCAGTACCTACAGGTTTCGACTCATTAAGGATCTTACCTCTTCTGGTGGTAATGGCCATACAATGCCCATCCTTCTTGTATTCTAAATAGTGGCACTTGGTAGCGAACCATTCTTCCTCAGGTTAAGTGATATTGATAATTGTCCCAATTGTTGCTCCAATTGCTTGATATAATTAGTGTGAGAATCCACTAGTTGACTCATATTGGAGAAATCACTCTTCATTTCTTTCACACCTGTATCGATTGATTCACCCTTTTGTAGAACCTTAGCCAACATATCCTCTATTTTCGACCCGCTGGAACTACCAACCCAGAGGCACATAGACACCACTGCGGTCATTCCTGTAGCCATCTTTGTTCTGCTAGTTGCCTTGTTCTTTATTTTCTGGCCTTTCATCTTGCCTTTCTCTAGAGTAGTTCCGACCATGATTTCCAGAATTATATCCTTAGTTTCCCGAGTTATAATTCTGAAAACCCCCTAGTTTCTCAAGTATTTTGCCTCCTCATCTAAGTCAATGTCCTGATCTTAATACCTGTTTGAGGCTCACAAAACATTCACCTTCTCAGAACCTGTCATGATATGCTTCGTGAGTAGATCCATTTGGGTTCTGATGTGAGCCATATCCTGATCTTTTTCTTCTTCTCTCCTCTTATGTTCAGGTGAAAGCTCAAAAGTGAACCCAAGATCTCCTACATTAGCATCCCTGGTATGCCATGCTCTGTTGTTTTTTGAGACTTCATCCATTAGTTGCATAATTTCTAGGAATGGCTTTCTCATGAATGATCCTCCAAACATTGCATCAACAACAGGTTTAGTAACATAATTCAATGATCTATAAAATGCATGTTTTAAATGTCTTAGTGAGACCACGGTTAGAGCAATTTTTCAGCTTTTCACTGAATCTCCACCAAGTATCATGCATTGCCTCCCATGGTAGGTGTTTGTGTGCACCTATTTAATCCTTCATCTGTAGTTCTTTTGATTCAGGATAGAACCATTCCAAGAAGGCTTCTCTCAGTTCAGTCTAAGTCCTGACTGAATCATCTGGCAGTTCATTTAGCCAATTGGTTGCCTCTTCAGTAAGAAACAACGGAAATAATCTCGGCCTCATAATCGTTTGACTAACCCCAGAAATTTCCAGTGATTTGTATATCATCACTAAGTTCATTAAGTGTTGGTGGGCGTCATCATCAACTGCACCTCTGAACATACCCTTTAAGTTCAGCAGTTGAATCATCATGCTAGTAATCGTGAATTTCACACCTGGAGGTAATGCAGGTAGCACTATTGCTCCGGTGGCTCCAGCCTCATCTAAGTCCAGACCATCCTCCTCGAACACCACATGGGTTGGTTGATGTGCTTGACCCCTTGGAGCTAGAGGTTGTCGGTGGAGAGGAGCTATCTCTTCCACTCCTTCATATTCATGTACCTCCCTAGGTGGGTCATTCGCAACATTCCGCTGAACACGTCTAGCAGTTGTCTGAGCCTCAAGTTCTTATGCATTCACCATCTTGCAGATAGTTTTTCTCAGTTTCATATCGTAAGGAATCAATGGGGCTCCCTTACTTCTAGCATTAGGCATGCACTATTGAACTTATGTGTCAAAGACACTGACAAAGAACAAGACGTAAAATTAGGAAATATAACTACAATTAGAATAATTACTAGTAAAGTATTTTTGAATTGACATTCCCCGACAGCGGATCCAAAATTTGATACGTCCAAACTTACACCTCAATAAAGAAGTATAAATCGTCGAAGTAAATTTATAGAACTCAACACGAGTTGAGGTCGATCCCACAGAGAATTTCTATACAGTAATAGTTTTATTGTCGCGTTTATCCAACTGTTGTTATTATTTCCTAGAGAAAGTAAGTACGGATTGTAAATGGATTTTGGTTGTAATTTTCAAGTAACTAAAGCCTGATGTATTACTCAAGTTTGACAAGTAACAGGGTTTTAACTTCAAGGTTGTGATGATAATTAAATGAAACCAGGGTTGTGTTCCCCATGACATTACATCTATTGTTGATTTGTGAACGTGTTTCAGGTGATTGATTGTTTGCAAATTACCAGCGAGCTAAATGTATCTAACACCTCTTAGTCTTGTTAGATAACTTCCACTCAGATCCTCTCGGTCTTAGAGTGTTATCATATTTTACCCTCACATATTTTGGTGTCAAAGTTCTCTTCTCTCATACTCAAACTTTAACTCCAAGCCAATAGATTAATTTAACTTTTTCCTAACTATCGATTTTCTCTCAAACAATGGATACATACAAGCAAGTTTTAATGGGTTCACTCATTAGAAATAATGAATAACAAAAGTCAAATTGTGTTTTGCGAATAACAATCACATTCAACTAGTTTTATGAACCTACACTTATATTTCTATCATACTTCCCACAACCCTAGTTGTGGTGTTTATCCACTCATTCTTTCAATTGAATAACAAAAATTATGTATTGAAAACATTAGGAGAAATGACTTACGAAGATTTAAAATTTCAAAGAACGCTTGATATTCAAAAACCAAATCAAACTTAAGTCTCGATCCAATGTTAATCGACAAAACCCAAAATTAGGGAATAATGGGAAAGTAGTCTCTCGTTCCAGATATGATGAGATAAAACAAAAATTTAACCTAATTAATTCAAATAGCCTGACTAAAAAAAGTCCTACTCAAAGTAGGACTGACTTGTTGGGCTGCTTAACGGACGGTATGACGGTCCTTCATGAGCTTCCCAGTCTGTGAAGCATGTCGTGCTCTCACACTTAGACAGTGTGAGACCCCTTTTCTTGAACTCCTTCACGATCAGTATCATGGGACGTTAGGAGGGCTACGACCCGTCTGGGTGTCCGTGGTCTTTACTTGGCCAAACCAAAACATAACTCCTCGAGGTCTTCCCACTAGTTCACCTTCACGATCAGCATCACGAGTCGTCATGAGGACCATGGCCTGTCTGGGTGTCCGTGGTCTTTCCTTAGCTAACCCAAAATCTAACTCCTCGAGGTCTTCCCACTGGTTCACCTTCACGATCAGCATCACCATTCATCATGAGAACCACGACATATCTAGGGCTCCGTGGTCATCGCTTTGAATTTGTTTATCAATATCAAGATTTCAAGGCCCAGTGTTTCATCACCACGGGCATTATGACGACCCTTCATGACGACCATGGCCCGTACTGGGCTCCGTGGTGTTTCCTTTCAGTACATTTATTTTATGCTTCTTTTTCATCTTTTCCACGCAAGGTGTAAACCTTTCTAGACATTCAACAAACACATCAAATCTTACATAAATACACTCAATTCTAGTATTTATCCTTAGTTTTGAGAATCAAATGTGCCAAGAATTGATGGCACATCAACATACCTCGAAAGAATCAAATTCTTAGCGACAATCCTCAAATCTCCCAAGAATCTTGAATGCTTAAAGTTTTTCTCCCTTTTCTCCTCTTTGAACTTTGCCCTAACTTTCCAAACGTTTATACTTTTAGCCTAATCTTATTATAATTAGATTTTACCCCTAATTTTAGTGGGAAAACATGTGGACTTAGTGGGGTAAGGAAAATAGTAAAATACCCCTCCTTAATTTTGATGAATTTACTTAAGTGGACAGGCTGAACTCAAACAGGCATATCTCCTTCATCCAAACTCGGAGTTTAGAAAACTCAGTGGAATTGGATAGAGGACTCAAAGATCTTTCATTTGATATCTCATGGTCCACCTAAATCATCATGTGCAGAAAGTTATGGTCGTTTGAAGTTGAACCAAAACTTATAATTGAAGATTAACTTGCACAAATCTCAAAATGGCTATTTTCAATTTAGTTCTTTCTAAAATTTTCTCTTTCTAAGACTTAGGTGTTACACTCATAATACTTTTCTTGCCCCTACAGATTGCAGTTTAAGTTATCACCATTGATTGGAAGTTGTCTAGAGTAGCGTGGAGTTTTATAGATTAGGGTGAGCTCCTGGCATTCTGTGCTACCAATTTCTATCTATTTTGTGTAGGCTCAAGCTTTATATTGTATTCAGAGACAACCTATACTTATATTATATCTAAAGAAACATTGGACTCTTGTTTTGGATTAAATGCTCGATTATTGACTGATGCCAGGTCTTGGGATGGTCTCTATTTCTATTTCTATTATTTCTATTTCTTCCTTTCTTATCTTTTTAAAGATTTATTCTTCTTGTTGTTGACTTCTTCTTGATAGTTTATTGCTTACAACTCCAGACTAAGAGTTAGGCTTACCTACTAGTGGGGTGTGGTAGGTGCCATGATGATCTAAGATGTTGAGTAGTGATAATTTTTATCAGAGCTCTAGGCACACCGACATAGTTGGTATGAGAGAAAATTCCAAGTAGAGTCATGTGGATTGGTGCAGAGATGTTTGTATCTTATCTTTGGGAAGATATAAAGTATTCTTAGGAAATTTTCTTACTGACAATTTATCGTGTGCTTTCTCTTTGATTAACCTCCAAAAAACCTTCTTTGGAATCTACTCTCTCTTAGATGAATGATAAGAAGAGTTTGATGGATGTGGATTGAGCTTCCACACATTCCATTAGAGTTTCAACACGTGATCGGGCTAGAGGGCCTCAATCAGGCACATACCCTAAGGTTGGTGGCATTCTTTAGCATTAAGAGAGTCTAGGGGAAGTCCAAGCTTTTATTGGGTCATTGACTACCTCAGAACCTCAAGAATTAGTGTTACAATGTCAGAGCATCTTTGAGGGTACACCTCAAGTTGGTACGGTTGTTGGTGCAGTGGGTTCTTCTTAAAGGAGAATTAGGATAACTAGTACCAGCAGGGTTCGTCATCCATTTTTGAAAATGTGATGGGATTTTTAGAGTGGGTTGGGAATACACCCACACCATCCCTTTCAAATTAGAAGTTGAGTTAGGAATTCACTAATGGGTTGGATTTACCACTTTGGTTAACATCAGAGCATGTAATATCAACACGATCTACATTTCCTCAAGTTGTGAGTCATGTGAGGGCTTTAGAGAAGGTGTCTCTTGAGACTTACAGAGATAGTGGTAAGAGGACTTTCCATCAGTACAACAGTGACACTATTCCACTTTGAGGAGACTAACTATTTAACGATGAACATCTTCCTTCCCAACCTATCAAGCCTATAGAGGTAGCATCTCTGGTTCCAGGGTGTTGAGAGGTAGGTCATGGTGCCTACGGTAGGCAGGGTTCAGGCTAGACTTCTTATGGTGGTCATTCTAGACCTTTGGGGGATGGGTATTATGTTACTCCACTCGGGTCTTCTGTAACGACCGTAAAAATGAACTAGTGAAACTAGAGCCTAACGTGTGTACGTTTGAGTTTGGTGTGAGGTTTGATGGTCTTGTATGTTGTCCCGATGCATGGTTGAGGTATTTAGGGGTTAAAAATCAAGGTACTACTCCCCATAGACCACCCTAGGTGTCCTTGAGGAGGACCCTAAGTCTAACCCCCCAAGACCCCGTGATTCATGAAAGTTGGCCAAAAAGAGGTGATCTACGGAAGGGGTCCACGCCCCGTAGGTCCATCCACTCCCCATGGATGGCCTCCGTAGGTCAAGGGCCCTAAAGCAGGCCACAACCACGAACCACGGAGGGGACAGTGCGGTCCTGTCACGACCCGGGAGTACCCCCTAGTCGTAACCGGCGTACTCGACCTCGAAGAGGTCTAATACAAGCCTCTTGGCATTCATTCATCGCATAGACACTAAAACCATAGGGAATTTAAAACTTTCTTTACCAAGAAAAAGATTGCATAAAAAATATAATAGCAAGCGGAAGACTTTCTAGACTTTATACATGATGTCTCAAAACCATCTAATACTTTAGAGTACAAAATTCGGGACTAATCCCGTACACAATTTAAACAATATTAAAAAGACATAAAGGAACATATTGGGTATTGTCCTCGAATCTATGAGGACTCACCAAGTCTTCATCTTCAACACTTAGAAACCTATCAAATAGCCATGACATGTCATCATCTCCAAATCCGTACACTTTAGTCCAAAAAGGGAAAGAAAGGGGTTAGCACAATTAAGTACTAAGTATGGAGACCATGCAAAAACATGCCAAAAAGGACATTTTCAAGGAAGCAAATGCTTTCATATCATTTGATAAAACCTTTCCTTTACAAGTATAAGAGACATAATACAAGTCAACATTAACATATAAGACCATAGCCAACCATACATATACTCAACATATGTCCATATACAACCCATGCTTAACTTTAAAAGAACA